>JACTOM010000824.1:4918025-5192975 GCA_015832385.1 Elymnias hypermnestra
TAAATAGTCCAGACATGTCAGACATTCCAGAGGGGCGTTCAAAAAGACCTAGAAAGCCTGTTAACTATAAGAATTTGTTTAAGTAGTAATTAGATTAAGTATATACATAGTTTTAGTAATAGCAGAAATTTACTGTTAATTATTGTGTTTTAGGTTCCCAAATTAATGTCGGAGGGATGATATATATGTATGTGTATACGTTTGCGATCGGCGCGCGCGCGGCAAGCGAGCCGAGAGCGGGCGGCGTCAGTCAACGACACACCAAGAGGTCAGCTAAGAATGGATTTTACGAAATTCCAACCGCAAGAGTGTTGCGTTGGTGTTAACTATTGACTCATCACGATATCTCAGGAATCATAAGGCGTAGAGACATTTTTTTCCGCTGGTTAATGCATTTACGTTTATTTCTTATTTGTAAAACAATTTGCCTAAATTAATGAAAATGCTACCCAAAAAACATTCCAGGCAGACGAAGTCGCGGGTTTAGCTAGTTACTCATAAACAGAAAGAACATTTTACTCGTAGCAGGACTATTGTCACCGACATATATTTCAACCAGGCTTCACTTACTGTTACTTATTATATGATAATACTAAAATATTCTTTATTCACGCTCCGAAAGCTCTTTTGATGCATCAGTAGTCTGCCCGTTGGTAACAAACATATTAACGATTTCGCAATTCGATTCCACTGAACAAGATACCCCTTTAAATATAGCTTTTAAGTATAGCTTCCGTGTGCAACTGGAATCAAGTCCAAACACCTTTATCGTTTAAATAATCTTCTACCTTATAATATGACTTTTGTAGAAGGACGTTCTGGCACATTTTTTTAAAATCACATTGAGAAAAACCCAAACTTAATTCGTGTGCTCAACCCGACAAGTGCTGTCAAACCTACCGTTTTAAATTTGACGTCAGTGTGACGTCGGTCCTTCTCTCCAGAATGATGAAAGCGATTTTGGTGTAAATTAATAGCTGAAGTTTGTAATGTCTGTTTAGAATTATTTATCTATCTAAAATACTTATATACCTATAAACATAACCCAGTGAAAGCTTGCTTCTGGTTATAATACATAAGTAGTTTGTGTTTATTTACTATATTTATCTATATCAATATATAACTATGTAGGCTCTTTTTGCATACATAACTTTTACGTTTTGTGATAATATTCGTTTTCATAAATCACTGACTTTAATTCTATTAGTTATTTTAAAAGTTTTGTCTGCCTGACTGGAATAATAAAAGGAGTTTTTTTGCAAAATTTATATAGAAACATATAATAAATAACCTGGTAAAACTCTTGTTATATGTACATTTAGACTATATATTTAAATTTATATAGAAACAAATAACCTGGTAAAACTCTTGTTATATGTACATTTAGAATCTATATTTAAGAGATATCTATGTATTTATTGACTCGTCACGGTATCTCTGGAATTATAAAGCGTAGAGACTTGAAATTTGGTAGGAATACTCCTTTTGCCGAGTAGAGGTCAGCTAAGAGCGGATTTTGAGAAATTCCACCAGCATGGGAGGTTGTGGGGTGTTAAATAAAAGTAATAAAATTTTCACATTAAAAAAATTCTAAGTTCACATTTACAAACTTATTTCTTTTATGGTATGTAAAACTTGATCAGATTTTTTTTTTTTTTGACATGATGGAAACTATCAAAAGTAAATTTTAGGAAATTCATTCCACCCTCAATATAAATGCTATCCTAAAAACATTCCTCGGACGAAGTCGCGTGTTCAACTAGTATACGAGTCAATGTGAACTTGTACGGAAGTCAACCACATTTAAATAATGTGTATTTATTCCCAAAAGTTATTATATATATCAGTTTACATGTCCACATCTTAATATGGCGTTTTTGTATCGTATCGACTTAAAAATATGTATAAAATATCAACTGAGTCAAACCGAAACATATGAGAATTTTCAACAAAAATACTGTTCTGTGAACTCTCGTAATAGTTTCTTACTTCTTCGAATATCCGGTATTCTTCATTGTAATGTTTTTCCTTTAAAATTTTTGTATTTCTTTTCTGTTATAATAAATAATCTTTTAAATTTTCAATGATGGATGGGTGGATATTACGTCATTAACTATTACAGTATAACTTGGACTATACTATCATTCTATAGTCATTATGTAGAACCTATAGTTTATATCTTCTGTAATCTACAAGAATCAAATTAAAATACTGCATGTGTAAGACTTTTTTTGTTAATGATAAGTTAGTGCTTGACCGTGGTCATATTTAATGGTAAGTGTTTGATACAGTCTAACATGAAAACGTGCAAACCTTTCGTACATAAATTATTGTCTTTTATGTACAGCAATGTTCCAGGAAGAAAATTTATTTGCAAGATTTTGGTAAAGCCCACATCAGTCCACGGTCAGACAAAATAAAAATTGCAATTTACTAAATTTGTTGTGACAGGAATTGAATTTAAGACTTCAGCTGATAGCAATGAAATAACGTAGCAGTTTAAAAAAATAGTAACTATAAAGTTTCTTGTTGGTATCGTTAACGTAGAATCAACCTTTTCAACTGATGGTAGATTCATATCGGAAAAAATTGATGATTGAACCTACTTGAAACAAAATTCAAGTAAAGCATATAAGTAAGTAAGTAGCAGCCCATTAACGTCCCACTGCTGGGTACAGGCCTCCTCACTCATACGAGAGAGGGTTTTTAGAGCATAGACCCACCACGCTGCTCCACTGCGGATTGGCAGGCATAGTACGCAAGTGCACTCTCTATTCCTTAACTCTCATAGTCCTATGTGACGGGAATCCGAAACGACCGGAGAGAGATCAGGCGCAGGACCGACGGCTTAACGTGCTCTCCGAGGTACGGGGGTGGATCACACCGCCAACTTCCCAACTTCGGGCAAATATTGAGAAAATCTTAAGAGAAAACTCAATATCTATTTCGAATTGGCCCGACCCAGGACTCGAACTCAGGACCTCATGTCTGTAGTCGAACATGTTAACCACTAGACCAATGAGGCAGTTGTAATCAAGCTATCTGAATATGTCGCCTATGACGTCATGTATGGATACAAAGTAATGAAAAGGTAAAAATGTAAAGCGTATAAATTGGGACAATTACATCAACATTAATTTACAAGCATTTTCTTAATCATTTTCTTGATGTTTGAATCATTATTTATTGTATCTACCTTCACTTCTTTAAGCAAGCTCCCCACTCTTAGACTATAAATGTGAGTGTTCATTGTTTCTCGAGACATTCCGGCGCGAGTAACGGAGCGGACTTCCACACTGTTGTTATTATTGTGCGTTTCAATTAAATGTAATAAAGTGATTCATTAAAAGCAAACGAGTTATTTTTTATCGTTACTATGGAGAATTAGGAGAATAATTAAGAGATTGATGTCATTGTTTTGAAAAACCAATAAACCGCCTGCCACATCTGTTATATACTTTTTTTACTAGAAATATACTAATTTTCATATATAAAATAAAAACTTTCATATAAATGCCAAACTGTTTCAGTTTATTTACATACTATTCACGTGAAATAGGCATTCGTATATTCTATGCAAAGTGGCTTGTGTAAATTCTAACAAGGGTAATTTATCTGCATTGGGATATTGCAAATGTGATTTGCTATTATATGTATAGTTATTTTGTACTTAGAGTTATTTTGAAGTTTTATTAGTATTCCCTCATTAAAAAAATCTTGCACCACATTTACTTTTCGTTTTATCCGTTTCAGTATATACCTTTATATCTCTTTAAAGTACGTTTATCCTAACAAACCTTTCTGCTGTCTTCTAATTTATATTTATAGTGCTGTTAAGCATTATAAGGCACTTAGATATACTTTTATATAAATTAATTATATATATAAATTAATTATTGTGATTTTCGGTAATGGAAAACTTCGTTAGGGAACCATCAATTCTGGGATTGTGTAGCCTGCCAATCTGCGGTGGAGGAGAGTCGAGCGTCTATGTTCTGAAAAACTCCCTCTCCTATTGAGGAGGAGGCCTTAGCTTTTATTTATTACATCATTAAAATCCTGCCTCGGCCAATTTTATAGAGATTCTCTACCTCAACATAGGATACCTGTCAGGGAAGAATTGTTAGCGCCAAACTCAAGTGCACTTTCTATTGAATAAAAATGAGGCGCTACACAATGGCTTTATTTTCTCTACGAAATACGAGAACTCTCAACCGTCAATTCACTACTTCTTGGCAAATAAATCTGGGAGTTTCGTGACAGAAATGAACGATTGCCGTAACTGTTTTGATGAGAATCTAGAGTTTTTATTTGTTTGTCGGGCTGAGACTCTAGGACTTATCCATCTTTATCCAATCTCATCACTTTATTTTAGCCATGGCATGCTTTTTTTTTAATAAGAGCGTTTCTATAATATAGAAACTCTTTTATTAAAAAAAAATTGAGAGACAAATAACAACAAATCATTTGTTTTACATTTCGAGAGTTCTGTAGTCATAGTAAAACGGCATAGTTTGTTATAGACAAAATGTGTAATGGATATTGCTATTTTCGCAAAGGAATTACAATTCTAAATATATATCTGCTATTATTACAATGACAGTGAAACAAGAATTCTTGGAGTAGAGCTGTATATTTAGGACAATTTGGTCTTACGTTAATTGCCTCTTAAACGATTTTCTTTTCTAAATACGAAATAAAATGTAATTACATTTTTACGTTTTGTCTTCTTTGTTTACTACGTACACGTATGTACTACGGGTTATGAAGTGTAAGTAACAGCTTTGCTGGGATGGGATTCAGGTTCAAACATATCCCTCCGGATTCAGTGGACTGTATCGCCTTTGGGGCTTCGGTCTTTGGTTCTTGAGGTTCGGATCTCCGGCTCTTGATTTTTTGGGTCCTCGGTTCTTGGATCTTCAGGGTTGCAGGTTCGGAAATCCGTCGTTCTGGCTTGGGTCGTTTAAATCTTGCAGAATCGAATGTTCAGTTGTTCAGACTTGCGTCTTCGGTTCTCGGCAGAGTTTTGGTTCAATATTCAAAAGTCGTGCTTAGTACTGGGATCTATTGCGTTCAGGAGTCTAAGGCAAAATGTACATACAAACTCTGTGAGAGGCCTTTTATACAACTGTCCTACTCGGCACGTCCATATGGCGAGACGAGTAGGAAAGAGGGCAATCGCGGCTGCTGACGTAGGGGGTCGCCAGCAGTTGACCAATCAGAATTAGTCGACGTGCTAGGTTCGATGCTCCCATCCGCAACAAGCCTATTAAAGTCCCGCTGCTAGACGTGGGCCTCTTGACAACGCCCCGTACACAATCACACATACACAGCGTCTTCGCCGGCGAAGACGAGGTTCCCGCTATCTAACGCACCCCCGCCACGGCCCCCAACCGCGGGCTCATGGGTGTCAAGACTAAGCACCTATCCGATTATCCTTTTCAACAGCAACAAACGTTGCTCTAAGCCTAGGTCCGAGCCTCGCAGGATGCACCCTTAGAGCAACGTTTCCCCCACGAAGCAGCAGGGCCCTTCTACGGGCCCACCCCTCGGCTGAGCTTCTGCGCTCGCCACCCCTCTCGGTTACGCTGTCAAAGCCAGTAACAGTAACTACGCACTTCGAAAAAAAAAATGGGGGTTCTTCATTGGCAGACAAACTCCTTAAGAGCTTAGTAGTGTTCCCCAGTAGTTAGAATTGTAGTATAGACAGCCTCGCAAGTGAAATAGTGAGAGTACTGCCTTCGTTAGCACAGTCCACACATTGGATTACCGGTAGATTGAATTTAGGAAATGGCATTTTATAATTTGTCTGAGTCCGAACTAAATGGAGGCTTCGGTCATAACCTTTTAAAGACGTAACGCATAGCAAAAATTACGTCCTAGTATGATTCTGTATAGAATATAACTGTAAAATACCAATTACCAGGTTATTATCTATCTTAGACTGTATAATCAGTAAACACCAGGTAAGATTTATGATGATTGAACTTAAGCGATAACCTGTAATAAAAAATTAAGTATTTTTGTCAATTTATAAATTATTATCGTAATTAAAATACATTGTCAGCAAACTTTCATATATCGCGATCAATAAGTGCTGATTGATTTGGCTAAACAAATATTTCAAGAGAAAGGCTAAAGTTACGTAAGTAACTGTCGTTTCAGATTGTGAACTTTCAACGTAGACGTGCTATATTTTATTCAATTATTCCGGAATACTTGTTTAGCTTTATGATCAATCATGTCAACAAGTTATCGAAGTCCCGACTTATGTGTGGATTTATTAGTTCTATTGATTGATAACAACAACAGAACTTTCATTTAAGACAGTATTTTCGGTATATTGGTATATTTCGGTATATTAGTATATACATAGTTTTCCGAAAGCGTTAGATATAATTTACGCAGCAAGTTCGCATTACTGAGTATTATGGTTTTGAAATATTGGTAACACAATAAAAAAATTAAAGGATTGCGGTTTCAACAGTAATCAAACCATTAAAATCAACTAAATATATAATAGCATTTTGTGGTCCCACAGCGTCATTTTTGCGAATTTGATTATGAGTTCGCACAATTTCAAACATGATCATATATATGTCGGAGTGCAATAGTCTTTGGAGCGTTGGTCCGTGTGCAATAGTCTGTGTAAAGCTGGTGCCATCTGTCTATCGGCGTGGGGCAGATTCAATAAGTGGCAGTTCGGCGCGCGTCTCTCGGAAGTTTTCGCCGGTGCGGTTGACTTTTGAAACTGTCACGTTCCTAGCTATTATTATTAATGAGTTTGTCTAAATTGATATCGGGAACATTATGCGATGGAACATTATAATCCGAGTTGATTTATAAAGTGTTTAATTGCACCAACATTACCCACGAACGGCCACAGTATAGAAATTATGAATGCCATTAATGACACTGTCGGCAGAGAACCCATGGCCCTTATGCTTTATGCTCCTTTCTCTCTTATTCTCCGACACATTCGTCCATAATTATTTAGCGAACTTAATTTTAAGGCTATGTTAGTAATTAAATATAAAGCAATTAGATTATTCGGCGCGGGATTTCTCCGAGGCAATAAATGCTCCATTACTTTTATAAACTTGTAAATAATTTAATTCATACGTATTTTAAAATGAAACTAACCGAAATATACTTTTCTGGATTATATCGTCATACTAATAATAAAATTAAAAATTTTGGATTGTACGATTATTTTTTTACAGCAGCGATACGATAAAAATAATTTTGTTTATGATAAAAAGCTTTTTATACATGAACAACATTACAATAATATAATATCAAGTTGTCTCATTCCGTTGCACAAAATGTAGTATTAGACACAAAGGAAATGGAATGAACATTAATTACTACACTGAAAGGACTTGTCGGTGATAAATCATATTAGTCCCTAATTATTGTGTGTTTGCTGTGTTACCTTTATTACCCATTTATTTAACAACCATACTCCAATTAATTATTTACGTAAGTGTATACAGCAGAGTTCTTCACTTTTTTTATTTTACCGCCATATTCATTAAAAACAAAAATTTCCAAATAAAAACTATACAAATATATTTTTTGAAGCTATTATTTATTTAAACGAGCATATTACGAAAATTATATAAGGTATTTATATATTTGGTGTTCAAAGGCAGGTCAGTACTTCATTCTCTGTTTTAACTTGATCTATCAAAAACTTGTTTTCTTACCAAGTATATTCCATATAGTGGATTAATAATATCCCTCAAAGTGAGTAATGATTGTATCCAAATATTAAAATTTCAACACAACAACGTAATGTCGTTTCAAGTTCCATTTTGATATAAAGTATGCTATTATAATATATTCGTATCCAAGGTCACACTTAAATTAAAATTAATCAAAAGTTCTACTCTACGGGATAGGCTTAAAAACTTTAGACAGACTGCTAAAGCTTATAGCATATTGACTATGTATAGCATATTGCAAATTCACCCGTTTCCCGAGGCAAGTGCTCTTGTCAGCAGGGAAAGTTTTTTTTTTTTTTTATAGTTATGGCAGACAAACGAGCTGGCGGGTCACCTGATGTTAAGTGATCACCGCCGCCCATGGACACCTGCAGCACCATAGGTACAACTGATGTGTTGCCGGCCTAATAAATGGGAGTTGTTTCGCCTCTTAAACATATTTGCATCATAGTTCGCAAGTTGCAAGTTGCAAGTTTCGCAGATGGTGTCATTGGGCACAGCTAGTATACCTATAAAATACGTAGGAGTCGCTAAATAATATCATCAAATGGGAGGCAAATTAAAAATAACGAACACCGTCGAGCAGAGGCGACGGTAAACATAAATAATAGCTCCTCATTTGCCCCCGAGGCCCGTAAAGACAAGGCATTTTCATAAACCTCTGAGGCGTTAAGCTCGTCGACCAAAATTCGACAAACAAATGGTCGGTTTCATTTCAAAATTCTCTGGCAACAATTTCTGTTAGTTATATTAATATTGATATTAAATGGTATCGGTGCCATTTTAATCAAGAAGGATTCTAGATACTAAATTAATGAAATTTATGTACGATGGTTTATCTAATTGCGTTTTAAATAAACGTAATTGTGGAATATATAGACTTTCTTCTCTTAGACCCTCTCTACGAGGAAGCGGCTACGTTGGCTCTTCGTATTTGCCTATAAATTTAACGAAACATACAACGATGTTCAAATAAACATTATTATTGAATGAATATCTCATTAAATATCTATTTCAGATATACAAAGATATTTGTTTATGCTAAAATTATGAAATTCATCTATGAATTGTAGTCATATCTAAAGTATTATGCCCAAATGAATGAAAGAAAGAAAGCTAGTGTTTATTTATGTATATGGTAAAGATAAATTAAAAAAACTTCTTGAAAATTTTACGTAGCCACATTAACATACCTCTACGTAAGCTTTTAATCTAAATTAATATTATAAAGAGGAAACATTTGTGTTATTCTATGTATGTTTGGAACGTTTTCACACAATAACTACCGGACCGAAATCAAAAATTATAATACCATTGGAAAGCTGTATTTTTAATAAGCAACATAGGCTATATCAATTTTGTGGTAAAAAGGGATCCCTAATAAAACTTCATTAATATAACCCGAGGTGTGAAAAAAATAGTTATAAAAATTTGTCATCGCTTGAGCTGCGGAAACTATTGACGATAGAACAAAAAGATGTTCTACGATATTATAGAAAGGAATTAATATCCACAAAAAAGTCCACGATACCATATTTCCAACTGAAGTTTTGCCAATATAACTACTTTTTTACATTTTAAAAGTTTATAAATGCAGACAATAAACAAACCATATTATTCATTATCTCGTATTAATCCGAATTCTATTAAATAATATTTCATTAAAGATCGTTTCAATACCTGTAAAAAACGTTTTAAGTTATTAAAATCGGATATTCCATTCAAAAGATATAACGAATTTAAAACTGTCAATCTAAGAAAACAAGTCCGACATAGTAGACTTCCCATTGCCATGAGATCGCTCTCTATGTGGGTAAAACCGCAGTGTAGTGTTAGGATAATACAATGGGCAGCAAAATAAAGTTAATTAATTTATAAAAACAACTGTATTATGGTCAAGTGTCCATTCACCACAATATTAAAAAAATATATAAAAAAAGTGTTACTGAAAGTGACATACTACGGACGATTCAAAAGTGCTTTTGGAGCCTAGTTGAATAAGGAATAGTTGGATATGATTTGACTTGAACAAGATCTATATAGAGAGCGATTGAACTAAGAGTAAGAATTATACAATTTCTTGTCTGTTATCCCGCTAGTATGTTACACAGTCAATGTATTTTTCCTAATAAAACTGCCTCCTTGCTCTAGTCGTTAGCATGTTAGACTGCAGACATGAGGTCCTGGGTTCAAGTCCCGGGTCGGGCCAATTCAAAAAATGAATATTGAGTTTTCTATTAAGATTTTCTAAATATTTGCCCAAAGTTGGGAAGTTTGCGCTGTGATCCACCCCCGTGCCTCGAAGCACGTTACGACGTCGGTCTTGCGCCCGATCTCCTTCCGGTCATGTCGGATTAGCGTCACATTCCGATGTGATGAGAGTGAAGGAATAGAGAGTGCTCTTGTGTACTACACCTGCTAATCCGCAGTGGAGCAGCGTGGTGGGTCCATGCTTTAAAAACCCTCTCTCATATGAGTGAGGAGGCCTGTGCCTGGCAATGGGACGTTAATGGGCTGCTACTTACTTATCTTATGTTACAATCTTGTATTGAATAATATATTATTGGGTGACATCACAGTCAATCGATGACTGCAATGATACACGCAATAAGAAAAGCGTAATGAATTTATTTTTCTTAAATGCTAAAGTCTTCACCTGTGTCGAAGTGAACTTGCTTTATGGCTTAAGCTGATCCGTATCAGACATTTTATTAAAAATGTGTAAGAAATAATGAAATTAGTTATAATAGAGAATCTTTTAAAATTTAAAGCCGTTTAGTTTTATTTTTGAGGCCCATAGACTAAAAATGAAACATCCAATAACCTCGTTTCCCGTGTCGAGTATAAAATTATCTGAATAAAATTTACCAGAAAAAATCTTGGCACGGCGTTTGTTAAAATAACTGCAAACAAGGCAGTTAGTGCCCGTGGCCACTTTATTTTTATGTTTTGTAGTAAAATAAGGTTATGATTTTCCGTCAATTTAAAAAATGTTTTATCTTGTCACTGAATATAATTGAAATGATTGGACGTCATATAGTAATTTTAAAGATTTTCGAACACTGTTACCGAATGTTGAACATTTTTAATCGTATCTACTACGAGTGTTTCTTAGTAATTTAAAAATGATACCGTTTTACTACATTTATATGAAAGAATATACGGGACTTATATAAATAAAAACGGTTTATGTATCTCCGACTAATCTTTGAATCGACTGGACAGATTTTGACGAGACTTTTTTTTGGCAGTTAGCTGATATTATAAGGAAAAACATCGAAATAGTGAAAAAAGGCATTTGGAATTACATTCGCTAGTAACACCTTGGCAAGCAGCTAGTTGTTAGATCAAATTCTAAATTGTATATTAACCAAGTGCACCTTAGACGTTGTGACGGACACGTCCTTACATAAANTGTACTTTGCAATAGGGATCTGCCAGTAAGAGTTTCATTAAACTTGGTTTAGTCATTAGAGATAATTTTACAACAATTCATTAATTTTAAAGTTTCGTGTATACTTTATATGTATGCATGTGAAAAGGCCTATGCTTTGAAGTCATGTAGAAACCAATTTCATACGTAAACTTCATCGCTTATGTAAATATTTTGTTGTTCGGTTTCAATGTTTCAATTAGTAAGTATGTCGGCCTCGTTGGTGCAATGGTACTGGTAATGCGAGTACTTGCTTTGCTAGTAGAGACCCCAGGTTGCATTTCCGGCAGAGATATTTAGGAAATTGCATTTCCAGTTTACCTAGGTTTCGACTGCCAAGAAAAAATTGCGTTCCGGTACGAATCTGTGTAGTAACAATAAGAGGGAAATTAACTCCTAACGAGATATCGTGCTTCCAACTTAGACTGTATCAACATCTTTTTTACACAATCTCCTTGTTCTTAAGGTTGTCTAGGAGAAATCGCTAACTAGCGATAAGTCCGCCTTTTTGTACATTTGTTTGTATAAGCTCTGTGCATTCATAATTTGTAATTGTGCTTTTAAGATGTAAAATTAAGAGTATTATTATTATTCTATTATTCCACTAACTAACTAGATGTATACTATAAAGATAAATAAATAATGAATACTTAAATATAGAAATATGTATTAACAGGTAAGTAATTACATATATATTATAATTATATCCTGTAACTGTGAGTGTATTGCCACCCCGCAATATTTAAACGAGCAGTTTAAGGGATATTGTATATTTGTTATTTCTTGTTGACATGATACGCTTGACTATTACCTCATCTGATGGTAAGTGATGACCCAGTCTGAGATGGAAGCGTGTAAAGAGAAAATTTACCGCTTATGGTTTCTATACAGCATCGCACAACAGCATGCAATTTTTTGCATACTATTATATGTTATTGATTTATGTCTTTCCTGTCTCAAACAAATCTTGTTATCCATGGATCTCTGCAAGCAGAGCGAGTACTCATACCATTGGTCTCACGTTGGTTTTCTGTTAATAACTTGATGTTGAACTCGGCAAAGACTAAGTGCGTTGAATTCGCGTTGCCAAATGCAAAAGAAGTCTGTAAAAATATCAAAATAAATAATAGTCCGCTAAATATAGTTAAATCTACAGTCTTCTTAGGAATAACGTTAGACTCAGGGCTTCAGTGGGGTGCCCATATTAAGACTCTGGCAAGCAAACTTAGTTCAGCTGCATTTGCTGTTAGGAAGGTGAGGCAATACACTGATGTTGAAACTGCTAAAATGGTGTATTTCGCTTATTTTCATAGCATTATGTGTTACGGCATACTGTTATGGGGGAAGGCGGCGGACATTGAAACTATCTTCATTTTACAAAAAAGAGCAATACGTGCCATATACCAATTGGGATCTCGCGTTTCATTAAGAGAAAAATTCAAAGAAATATCTATTCTCACAGTACCGTCGCAATATATATTAAATAACATTTTATACATCCGTGATAATATTCATTTATACAGCAAAAGGAGCGAAACACACAATTTTAATACAAGAAATAAACACAAACTTGTAATGCCATATTTTAGAGTGAAAAAGGTTCAGAAGTCATTTGTCGGGTTGAGCATACGCATATTTAATAAGATACCTGAATCACTTCTGGGTTTGCCTCCACATAGTTTTAAGAAGTATGTTAAAAATGTCCTAATAAAAAAGGCATATTATAATGTGGAAGATTATTTAAGCGACAAAGATGTTTGGACATGATTCCAGTTGCATATGAAAGCTAAACACATTGTAACCTAAAAAAAAGCTATGTTAAAAGGAGTAACCGTTGAGTTTCTTGCCGGCTTCTTCTCAGCGGAATCAACTTTCCGAACCGGTGGTAGATTTGTTACCAACGGACAGACTACTGACGACTCAAAAGTGCTTTTTGAGCCTACTTGAATAAAGAATATTTTGATTTTGATTTTTGATTTTGATTGTGCCAGTAAAGTCGTCAAACTTATTAATTGAAACCGAACAACAAAATGTTTAAATAAGCGAGGGAGCTTATATAAAATGTTGATTCCTATAAGCGGAACATCCAAAACTGTTTAGACAAAATGTTAACGAGGAACACAACGAGAATACACACAAAGTGGATAAAAACTTCGTTGTTGTTTATCAGAATTAGGTCAGCACGTAATTAAGAATTAGGAACACGGTCACCTGGGCCCCAAACATACTAATGAAACATTAAATGGCGGTCACTCGCGACCGCATGGTTACGAATTTAATTTGCATAGTTAATTAAAAAATCTTTTATTATTTGATAGGTATGTATTAATAAGTAATAATTTTCACCAATAATTTAATTCATAAGTTAATATGAATTAAATTATTAGGGATGTAGTGAAAATTTTTATTTAGTGCACATACATACATAGCACCACGCCTCATTCCCATAGGGGAAGGCAGAGACCACGTCCTTACACTTGCTACGATCCTTGCAAATCTCCTTCGCTTCTTTCATGCTTCCTAAATATTTTATACAACTTCGTCGGTTACTTGGGGTACTCTTGATCTGACCCTTATTTGAAATGTCCTGAATTTGGTTTAGGAACGTTCACCTTGGTCTGCCCCTTTCAACTTTCCCATTCACTCTTGATTCAGAAATTCCTCTTGTCAGTCTTCTTTCATTCGTTCTCTCTACGTGCCCAGACTATCTAAGCATACCTTTCTTATTTTTAGTGACTACATCTTCTTTTATACCACAACCTTCTCTTATCACACTAGTTCTTATTTTTTCATTCAGTTTCTATCCACTCATACTTCTCAAGACTCTCATCTCTAGCGCATTTATTTTACTTTTATGCTTCTTCTGCCCTACCCAACTTTCACTACCATACATAAGTGTTGGCCCCAATACTCTTCCATGAACAACCAGTCTGGTCCTTTGAGACGCCATCTGGCTATTTGTAAAGACGTGCAGTGCACCATTTACCTTATTCACTCTCCTTTCAATATCACTTTCACATGTTCCATATTTTGTAAATTTAGATTCCAAGGATACAAATTCTTTCACCTCTTCCACTTGTTCCCCATCTATCAAAATATTGCAATTCATCATAAATTCATCTCTTTAAAAAAATTTAGTTTTTAAGTTAGCGTTTATTGTGTCAGCATATGCAGTGTCGATTTTTTTTTTTCATTATTGTACTTTTTAAAGATGAAATGAAAAGGAGTTTGCATATAATAAGAATTTAATGAATCTGAAGAAATTTTTATACCCATCGTTGTAATGTTTAACTAGATTAAATCCGGCTATACTGTTTCCCCGCTCCTGCAAATTGAAATTGCATTGTATTTATTCAATCGGAGAGGTCGATTCAATTGTACGTGTTAAGTGTCTTTCAATTTAAGACTTCTAACTCATACATTTTACAAAATCGCTGAGAATAAAATGAAATTGATTAATTTTAAATTAAGATTTAGTCTGGAAGCACTTATTACAATCTGTTTGATATTTATATTTAATAATCTTGTTGAAAGGGCAATGTATCTAAAAGATATAGTGGAATTTTAATAATTATCAACGATGCGTCTCTGTATTTTGTATACGGCGGGAATATTTAAGAGTAAAGTGATTTGTTATATTAATAATTTTGAATATTTTTGATGTAAATTTATAAAGTACCTTGCGAGAGAACAATTGCTATTTAATCATGAGGTCTTCACATTTGTGTATTATTCGGCTGGAGAGGAGCCCTCGCAAAAATATTAAAACCGAGGGGAAAACCACAACAAGTCACTCATAGATTAAGTGATATATATTTTTCGTTACAGAGTTGAGGGAGAGGTGATGGAGAATATAAGGGAGTCTATTAAGTAAGAACGCTTTAGCTCTTATTTGTTCCATCATTGGGTGGACTACTAAATACTGCCTTGCGTATTCCAATCTGGCTACAGTCAATTAATCCTACTTCAATATTTAACCTCCTGTCTGCTGCTCTATCCTCATAAAACCATGAAATCAACGATGTTCTCATTCATATTCTCCTTTCTAATTCGGAAGGTGATAGTAGCAGGAATCAAACTACCTTTATGGATGAATTGTCTCGTTTGAAAACATCGCACGTACTATTTACTAAGTAACATATGTTACTATGTAATGAGGTTATCTATATTGAATATAAAACTTCCTGTCACAGTATTTGATCGCGATAAAATCTGATACAATTTTGATGTTTTTTTTATTTTGCTGGATTTGTTTAAGATTTGATTTTAATTTATAATTAATTTTTTTAATTAATTTAATTAAAACTATACATCATTAAGTATGCGTTAAGTTAAGTAAGTGTCCATAAGTTGACACTGTAATTTAAGTCCTAATATTAAAGTGTACGAAGGTAAATTTTCACGTGTTTGATAATAAAATAAATTACATTAATGGTGTATTTCGTTAACTTCAGCACTTTAACGTATTTAAAGATTTTTTAAGAGTGTTTGTAACACTTGTGACAGAAGACTCCGCTTTTCCTTAACTTAAATAACTGATAATATAAATAAATAAATAAAAAGTTTATAGCTACAGCTTTATAAAAAGCAAGTTCTAAAAACAAAATTAAAGATCTCGATTTTAGATATGGGGTATAAAAATGAACTTTTTACAAAGGCCTCCTTTGACTGAAACCCTTTGCATATTGTATCGTATAACGGCAACAAATTCTCTTGTTTAGACCCCATCAATCACTGTCGGCTATTGTGTGATGTACGTTTAAGCGGAGTAAGAGAAATTGGACATAAGGCGATAGGCGGATAGTTGTAATAATATCCGAAAGTGGTGTGTGAACATATATACAGCATGCCAATAACCTAAAAAATATATTTTTAGTAATATATTTTCGATTTTCACTTGGTTTAGTAATATATTTTCGATTTTCACTTCACTTTCGATTTTCGACATTTTGAAAAGATAAAATTGTTAAAGATGGTGGTCACTCGGAAATAATAAGCATTTAAATAATTAGTATAAGATTTTTTTTATATACAGCGAATCACCATTTAGAGAGGAATATTTATTTGTTAATACCAATATTTGTTACGAAAAATATCATTTTATTGTTAAAATAAATGCAAATTCATGATTGATTAAGTTTGTTATTGATTTTTGTATATTTCGATAAGTAAATCAGTTATTAAAGGAAAAAGTCTGACGGAAAACATAAATATTTTCAATACATATAAGACTAATTGCACCAAATTTAATAAAAATAATAACATACAACTTGTCCGATATACTAGTATAATGAAGCAAAATTAACTAAAATCAAGTCTTAGATGATATTTGTTGTACAGTGCAAAAATAAATCAAAATATTAGTCCTCCAAAGAACTAATCAAGTTAACATAAAGTGATAACAATATTATATATCATTTACCATTAAAATGAAGAAAATTATATCTTGTTTTCTAAATATTTTCTTATAATTTTTCACAGCGGAACAATTAAACAGTCATAGCTAAAAAATGGAAACTTCATAAGTAAATACCTATTAATAAAGTAAAGAATCGTTCTCAGTAGACTTTGACATCCCTACGTTTAACTTCGTGATTAATTGGTTGACAATTTGACTTGTAAATTATAATACGAAAACTGCCAGCACACTCAATAAATTAAAGGCTTCTCGGTCCACAAGGTCTTTTATTTCCAGTTACAATAACTCGCTGCTAGTCATTTATATCGCGGCTCAATTGATTTGCTATGCAAATGAGTTTGTATTTGAAAAAACAAACATACATTGTTACTTACTGCAATCATGAGATATGGTCGAAAAATATTTTGTTATTTTAATAGCGAGAAAGCAGCATAAGTTAAAATACCTTTTGAAATGAATATATTCAAAATTTAAATTTATCGAGCGTCATGTACTTGATATATATATATATATATGTCGGAGAATAAGAGAGAACGGAGAAACATAAAACACAGGGGCGAAGGGTTCTCCGCCGACATCGTTATTAATTGGATCCATTATTTAATTTCTTAGTCTGTGGGCGTTCGTGGGTATTGTTGGTGCAATCAAACACTGTATTAATTAACTCGGTTTATAATGTTCAATCACTTAATGTTCCCGATATCAATTTACACAAACTCATTAACACTAATAGCTAGGAACGCGACAGTTTCAACAGTTGACTGTTCCGATCGAGCGCTACTCGACAACTGTCGAGTGACTCCCGCCGGACTGCCACCATTGACTCTGTCGACGCCGATAGATGGCGCCAGCGTTCCACAGATATCTGCCCTCCGACATATATATATATATATATATATATTTGTTGTTTACTTATATGAAATGTATATAAGCAAGATAAACAGTGAGGTAATTTTTTTATATTTAAATGCTGATATTGAAAAGTATACTTAAATTTGTTAGATAAGTTGTTTACTTCAAATAAAACTGTAAAAATTCATAAAATTCAAGCACGAATTATTCCATTTGCCACGGCTATACTTTACCAAAATGTTTACAATTTCATTTAAAACAAACAAAGTCTTGCCATAGTAGAAATATGGTTAGAACAAAAGTATCCTCAATGAATATGCCCTAGCTTATATCTAAATTATGTGTTTTGCGAGAAACATTTGAATTTAAGGCATTTTCTAAAACCGTCGATCAAATATAGTATAATTATTTATTGGACAGTCTTTCAGTTCTTGACAGTGTGTTTTTGTTAATATCCGGCACTTTTGTCATACAGCTACTAATATTATTTTCTATCATAAAATGGCTTTGCCGTTTTTCTATGTATGATTATTTTATATTAAATTATAAGCGAAATACCACTATAACATTAAATATGTAGATATCTTTTTACCGCCGCTCCAAACTTCCGACCTTCGCCCACGACATATTTGGCTCGCAAATGCATCTCCCAACCAAACGACTTAAAATATGTCTGTTTATATAGCTAACACAAATGTTTCCTTGCTTAACCCGCATCTATAACTTGAATTACTTCGAATAAATCCGATTTATATTTAATTATTAGTCACTAGAGTTCGAACAAATGCTATATACTGTTAACTTGATTGAGGTCACGTATTGCTATTAAAATTGGGATGGCTACAAAATGTTTGTGCTACAAACTCGTGATATTTTCCCTGACCGATAAAATTTACTTATAGTAAAAGCTCTAAGCTCGAGTCCGCTGTAATTAAAGTTACTGACGTCGCCCGACTCAGCTAATTCTCTCTGCACTTTTGATCAGCGAAGCTTGGGAACAAATTAAATTGAAAGTCTTGCTACATAAACATAAAATAATGTCAATTTACTGCTAGTTGAGTTCTTAAGACTGACCTCATCGTCAGCCTATAATGTCACTGTAGTAATATATATAATTAAACTTTTATTAAACAGTTTTAATAATTACTTGACGCTTTCCCTGTATATATCTTATTAAAATTTTCTGTATATATCTCTTTACATATACACTCAAGTTCTCATACGTTTTTTTAAACTTTTAAATGATAACAATTTATTATAATTTATATACGAGTTAATAATATTAATTGATTATATAATATAGTAATTGATTTTCTTTTTCATAATCCCAGTTTTGTTAATATTGAAAAGATTGATTTTACAAACGTGATGAACAGATGTTTATTTTTAAATAAATTCGCCAAGAATTTATTAAAAATAAACATCTGTTCATCACGTTTGTAAAATCAATCTTTAAAAATTGTACAGAAAAGGAGTGAGCCAATTTTAATTACATTTTTTCCGTGTCAATCTCGCGGGAAATCAAAGACTTGACTAGAAGTTGGTGGTGTATATCAGTAATATACAAACATTTATGATTTCAGTTTAATATTTCTTGATGTAGTTTAATTTTTCATTTTATTTGTGTAGAATCTACGAGTAGATGGGTTGAGTGACAACACGGATAGCTCTGATGTGTTGGGAATTAATAATGTTACAACCCAAAACTTTAAAACCGCAAGTCAGTCTTATTTGAATGTATAAAACGCAATAGACATATGCCTTTAGTGTTTTTATACTTATCAAAAATATTTACTTTTGTTAGAATACATTAGCGTAATAAAAACTGAGAAAATCTAGACTTAAAATCATATTTATCTAAATTGGTATTTTCGTTTTATAAGCCATTAATTACGATAACTAGCATTATGCTAGTTAAAAATGAATAGCTAGTGGTTTGATCAGTATCAATATAAGATATAACTGCTAAGAATTTGCATTAATATTTCTAAAATATGAGACTATTTAAAATATATCACATTACTCCGTAATTTATATAACTGATTTTCGAAAAAAGCAGCATTCTTCTAATGCGGTATGCAAAAGGTGTTATATTTTAATTATATCATTAAAGCAAAAATATTTGAATTTTAAAGAGTTTTGCTGGTTGCACAAGCCGGCTTATGAAGATACAGTACATAAAACAAATTTAAGGGACTTATACGTTATAACAAACGAATTATTACGGCAGGCTGCTGCGAACACGTCAGGAGGGACTACGACTCATTTGAATAGCTCCAAAAAACTTATTGCTATGCATCAAACAACAATGAATATCTTATGAAGAATTTAACGTCTATCTAGGCTAACGTATTTCTATCTAGACTATCTAGGAGAATCTCTATTGTTGAGATATAATGAGATTAAATATAACTAAGTACCTCAATAATCTAGTGGTTAGTATGTTCGGCCACAAACATGAGGTCCTAGGTTCGAGTTCCGGGTTGGGCCAATTCCAAAATCAATGTTGAGTTTTCTATTAAGATTTTCTCAATATTTGTCCGAAGTTGGCAAGTTGGCGGTGTGATCCACCCCCGTGCCTCGAAGCACGTTACGCCGTCGGTCTTGCGCCCGATCTCCTCCCGGTCGTGTCGGATTAGCGTCACATTTCGATGTGATGAGAGTGAAGGAATAGAGAGTGAGCTTGTGTACTATACCTGCCAATCCGCAGTAGAGCAGCGTGGTGGGTCTATGCTTTAAAAACCCTCTCTCATATGAGTGAGGAGGCTTGTACCCAGCAGTGGGACGTTAATGGGCTACTTACTTATCTTATGTTACAATCTTGTATTGAATAATATATTATTGGGTGACATCACAGTCAATCGATGACTGCAATGATATACGCAATAAGAAAAGCGTAATGAATTTATTTTTCTTAAATGCTAAAGTCTTCACCTGTGTCGAAGTGAACTTGCTTTATGGCTTAAGCTGATCCGTATCAGACATATTATTAAAAATGTGTAAGATGTTCCACCGCCGTGCTTCGGAGAGCACATTAAACCAGTCCTGCGTCTGATCTCTCTCGGGTTGTTTCCGGATTCCCGTCACATCGTGCTAAGAGAGTGAAGGAATAGAGAGTGCACTTGTTTACTATGCCTTTTTTTGCTGAAAGATTTTTCTAATCGGGAGTTTGAAACTTACAGATTACAGAATACCCACCAAAACCCAGCGGATCCTTCCTTATCAACAAGTGAGATCATTAGAGGTTCCCTAACTGCATTCCACTCTTGTGACCCGGATGACACCGACCATGAGAACCGACTACTCAAAAGGGTGAAGCATCAAGTACTAAGTGGGACTTTTGCTCCCTTAGCCTCTCATTTGCCTTCTTCAGCGAGATTACGGCCTCGCTAAAGAAGGTAACCGCCCTCCACCCGACTACACCGGCGAGCATTATCCCAATTATGCTCTCCAGTGAGAGATCTCCTCTAACCAGTTGTACTATGCCTGCCAATCCTCTATGGAGCAGTATGGTGGGTCTATGCTTTAAAAAGCCTCTCTAATATAAGTGGGGAGCCTGTGCTCAGCAGTGGTCCATAACACTTTCTATCTATATTCTGCACTGATTTAAAATTTTGTTATGAAAATGAATTTTGTAGATTGTATTTGTAACGTGAACGTAGATTTTGTAATGGCTCTTACAGGCACTCCTAGGAGATTTGGAAAAATTCGTTAATTCGAAAAACTCGTAATATCGACGCTTGCTATATTAAAGTTATATTGGAGATTATTTGCATCGTTCTGTGAGTCAGAAGTTCTTATTGCAGAAGGAGGCAATCGCGAGCGAGAGAGGGTTTGGCTAATTCTCCCCCACCCCGCGCCAGAGGCGATTGAGGAGTGGTAAGTAAACATTTGTCCACCTGCTTCAGCTTAATTGAACCTTGTATCGGTAGCATCTGGGATGTCATCAAAGTCGCTTGTGTCGGCAAACTTCTGGACTTCCCTACCCTAAAACTCGACAGGAACCCTCTTTATCTCATTAGATGTTCCAGTAGAGTTCATTGGAGATGGATTTAAACTTCATTCAGCGTGCGTAAATATAATTCACGGCGACAAAAAGAAAAAAAAAATGACATTGTTAGAATTCGTCGATTCATTTTGTCTGAACAGGAATACTCTAAATATTCTTCTACCTATTCATATAACTCAGTATTGCTTTATTTAAATGTCGTCTCTAGATTTATGCTCTATTTCTTACTTAAGTCGGAACAAGAGGTTGATAATGAAACGTTGAGATTTTCTGAACTTCTCTTGTGTTTATAATCGTCGCGTTTAAACATCATTATCGCTTTAATGAATTCGTACCGTCGGATATTTTATCTTTGAAGTCAAAGCTTTTATAAATCATATGTAACATTTTAATATTGTCTCTTCTTTTTCGTACTAGCTTTTGGTATTACTTTAGTTTTTTTTAATAAAGATTTTTTTGTTGATTGTTCTCGTTTTATGTTTCAATAAATGTATAAAAAAGTTTTAATAATCAGAGGCTATTTGAATATGTTTTATAACCGCAAAGATAAAACTTACTCTAGATAAACATAAATAAAGGGTTTTTTAATTCGCCTTTCTACTTAAGTAGTACAATAGCCTTCTTTATTTTCTTACAGGAATTGTAATACTCAATGAATATATTTGTTCTTACGTTTGACATTTGTATCATTAACACTTTGACTGCCGCGGGTGGTCAATATGACCGACACTTACTGTATTTGAGTCTGCAGGACCTCTCGTGTAAGTTAACCAATAAATTACCTATGAACATTTATATGGTACTAGTGCCGGTCATGTTGACCCGCCGTGGCAATCAAACTGTTAAATATATTTTTTATAGTATTGGAAATTTCTGCGGACAGACACATATAAACTGTTAGTAATTACTATATAAAAGTAAGTAAGTAGCAGCCCTTTAACGTCCCACAGCTGGGCACAGGCCTCCTCACTCGGAGGAGCGAGGGTTTTACTATATACCTTTCTTTATTCCTTTAACATGTGTCTTATCATTATTAATAAAGTCGCTTCCGTTGTTTGCTCGCATAGCACTTTTATACTATTCAACAGATTTCCAGCAATCGGTTTATCTGTATAATGCATATATATTTTAGTACAGATCTTTTAAAAAAATTTACAGATTTATAATGTGATGCCATACAAACATATTTTTGTGCGCTTAAATCATAAACGCTGAAATTTACGAGATACGTCAAATTAATGTACTACGGAATTAAATCTTAAAACTCGTTAAATAAAGTCCGTGAATGTATATATTTGTCTCTAAAGGATAACTCACAGCAAATATTTTTATCTTTGACGTATTACACAAAATATGTATTATTTACGAATTTATTTTATGTTATACATTGTTACTCCTTTTTAATGAAATACATTACATACATACTTTGGATATTTCATTTAGATTACAACTGTCCTAACATTTTTTTAATTAAAATGGATATCTGAGAAGATATCAGAGATTTAGAAAGCGGGTTTAAGCGGAGATTTAAACGCCGTACTTAATTAGCACACATGACTGCATGCAAAAGAAATGACGTGGGTAAACTAGTATAAATATATGTTGTGTTCGTCCATATATTTTTGTAATACTACTCGTTACGTCATGCTGACTTTGAAAGCCGCAAAAATCTATGAATACTTTGTTAGGGCTTAGGGAATTGATGTAGGCCTCAGACAGATGTAGGAAAGGGTTGAACGTCAGTTGAGTTTTAGTTGTGTAACAAATGATCTTTCTTTGAGTACTTTATTTGTTTGTTGGATAGGATTATAGATATTTAAAATAAGATTAAATATAATGTGTTTGACTTAACCTAAATAAAATCTTCTCTTTGACTTTATAAAGTTACTAGCAATGCAACGTGATTTCACTCGCGTATATACCGATCTTGTGGCAGTGGAAAATCTACTAAGTCGGACTATAAATTTATTTCGTTAACAGTTTTATTTCACTTAGTTTTTAATTACTTCCTTTCAGATTATTAGATACACACTTACATTCATATTCTTATTAATATACAGATTTTACTTTACAACCAATACATATCTAATTAATACATTGTTAAATCATTAACGTAGAATGTCCCACATTAGCAAATTTAAGAATACTCTACAGGTATTGAAATAGTATTTTAATTCGATCCAGTAATTTTTAGCTTTATCAGTATGAATTTTTAAAAACAAAACTTCAGAATACCATACTTCTATAATATTAGAGAAGAGATTTATTTGTAATACTGTATTGTCTCAGAATTTCTCTATACATTTGACGTAGTTTTATTTTATTCTGGAGTTCGACTCGATCTTTTGAATGGAATGTCCGATTTTAATAATTTTTCACAGGTATTGAAACAGTCTTTAATAAAATACATAAGTTTAATAGGATAAGGATTAATACAGAGGTATGAATAAAATAGTTTGATTATTGTCGCCACTTTTATTAACTTTTAAAATGAAAAAAATGTACTTGTAGTAGCATAACTACAGTAGTTAGACGTAAGTTATCTGGGACTTTTTATAGATAGTAATACGTTGTATAATATTGTAGAATTTTTTTTTATTATATCTTCAATAGTTTTCGCAGCACACGCGGTAACAGATTCATTTTGTTTCACCCCTTGGGTTACATTAATGTATTTTCAATAGGGATCTCTAATTTTTTTAAGAAATATATATGTGTCGGAGTGGAAGAGTCTGTGGAGTGCAAGAGTCTGTGGATCGCTGGTCCGTTTGTGATAGTTTCTGGAACGCTAGCGCCATCTTTGTATGGGCGTGGGGGCAGAGTCAATAAGTGGCAGTCCAGCCCGTCTCTCGGCAGTTCTCGAGTGGCGGTCGGCCGGAGTGGTAGACTATTGAAACTGTCGCGTTCCTAGCTATTATTGTTAATGAGTTTGTAAGATTTGATATCGGGAACATTAAGTGATTGTACATTATAATACGAGTTAATTAACAAAGTGTTTGATTGCACCAACATTACCCACGAACGCCCACAGAATAAGAAATTAAATAATGAATCCCATTAATGACGATGTCGGCGGAGAACCCCACGCCCCTGTGTTTTATGCTGCTCCTATTCTCTATTATACTCCGACATATGTATATAAGCCTATGTCGCTCAGTGAAGATGCAGCTGTCTGATGGTGCAAAACATTTTGAATTTGATCCAGTAGTTTTTGTGTGAAGACGTAATACAAAAACACAAATGTTTCCTTTTTATAATATAAGTTTAAATAGGTCAAAAGTATTCTTAGAATTATGTGAACGTTTTTCTAGTGCATCATAAGATTTCTTGGTATCGATGTAAACCAAGTTATACTTGAAGAAAATATCCTATATATAGTATATCTGAAATGTTATTTAAGTCGTCGTCGTCGTCGTCGCTTCAACGGATGGACGTCCACTGCTGGACATAGGTCTCTAGATATCCACAAGGCCCGATCTTGCGTCGCCTGGCTCCAGCGGCTACCGGCGACCCTCTTAATGTCGTCGGTCCACCTTGTGGGTGGTCTCCCTACACTGCGCCGCCCGGTGCGGGGTCGCCACTCCAGCCCCAACGTCCGTCGGTCCGTCGGGCTATGTGCCCCGCCCATTGCTACTTCAGGTTCGCGATTCGTAGGGCTATGTCGGTGACTTTGGTTCTGCTACGGATCTCCTCATTTCCGATTTGATCGCGTAGAGAAACTCCGAGCATAGCCCTCTCCATCACACGCTGAGTGACTCTAAGCTTTCGTATGAGGCCCATAGTCAGCGACCACGTTTCGGAGCCGTAGGTTATCACTGGCAACACGCATTGTTCGAAGTCTTCAGGCAGTGAGGGCTATTGGACGAAAGGATCTGCCGTAATTTCCCGAACGCTGCCCAACCGAGTTGCATTCGGCGGTTAACCTCTTTGTCGAAATTGGACCTACCTAGTTGGACTATGTGTCCCAGGTATGTGTACTCGTCTACAATTTCGAGTGCCGAGTTCTCAACGATGACCGGGTGCAGCGGAATATGGATGTTGGACACAACTTTCGTCTTATCCATGATGATTTTTAGGTCCACCTGTCGAGAAGCTCTGCTGAGGTCATCGAGCATTGCATTGAGATCTTCCAGTCTCTTTAAGTATGCTTAACTAAATGTAAATTTATTCAATAAATGTTTGATATTGTAATGATTTTTAAAATTCCTACTATCAGTTTATATCGTCTCTATTTATCTTGTTAAAATTTTCAATCCTTTGCTAGCAGAGGGTTCGATCCCAGGTAGGGCGAATTTAGAAAATTGTATTTTCTAATTTGTCTGAGTCTAAACTGGTCGCTTCGGCCGTGGCTAGTTACCACCCTACCAGGAAGACGTAGTGCCAAGGAAAGAGATTTCTATGCTGGTACGATGCTGTGTAGAAACCATAAGAGGTGAATTGCCTCTTACCAGATTATGTCGCTTCCATCTTAGACTGTAACATCACTTACCATCAGATATTATCACAGACAAGCGCTAACCTGTTGGAAATAAAAACAAAATTATTTATTTGTATTGGGTGATAAAGTTAAAACAGTTTTTATATAATTATATACAAATAATAATTGGCTTTGTAAATTTAATTCTAAAGCACCATTTGCTGAAGTATTTTGTCATTGAGGACGTAGGAACAGACTTGGAAATTATTTTTATTTTCTTTGCTTAACGAATAAAATATTTATATTTAAATAAATTCCTCGTCTGTAAGCACTACTACGTAATAACTAGAAATTTTGATGGTTTTATTATACGCTTATGGAAGTACTATTGTTAGAAATTATTGATTTATACGGAGAGAATGTCTCTCGGCTTCCATATCGAATGACTTTCGCAATCTAGATGCCATTCATATTATTCATCGGATCTATTATCTTCGAGTAAGATCGTGAATATTATTATGTTTACTAACGATCAATGAATAATAATTTTGTGATAAAATTTATTATAATAAGTGGCACTATTGCCCTCATTACCCCAACTAATGAACGGATCTTGATGTTAATCGGAAACAATCGGAAGTTGTGCGAACATATTTCAGCAAAATGTTAGATGAAGGTAATTTGATATTTGGCTTATGTTAATTTCAAGGCAAATATAGATGTCGACATTCCATTATAGCTAGATCGTTCCATGC
Organism: Elymnias hypermnestra; assembly: GCA_015832385.1. Taxonomy (NCBI): domain Eukaryota; kingdom Metazoa; phylum Arthropoda; class Insecta; order Lepidoptera; family Nymphalidae; genus Elymnias; species Elymnias hypermnestra. Next base: position 4,944,638 of record JACTOM010000824.1, read on the forward strand.
AATATTTTTATGTTTTTCGTTTCCAATCACGTTTTCAGAAGCTGTAGAGATAATTGGGTCACTTTCAAATTAATTTTAGTTCTAGATCTCGGTTTTAGCTGGGAATACTTATTTATCGTCAGGAAAAAAATGCTACACATTCATATTTTTGTAATGGCTTATTAAATAAGAAAATATTTGACGTTTCTAGTTCAAAAAGAAAATAAAAAACACGCAAACACACACGCACACACACACACACACACATGTCGGAGAATAATAGAGAAAGAGAGCATAAAGCATAGGGGCGTATGGTTCTCCACCGACATCGTCATTAATTGCATCCATAATTTCCATTCTGTGGGCGTTCATTGGTAATGTTGGTGCAATCAAACACTTTATTAATTAACTCAGCTTATATTGTTCTATTACTTAATATTCCCGATATCAATTTACACAAACTCATTAATAATAATAGGAACGCGACAAGAAAAAGTCGACAGCACCGGCGGGCCGTCACCCGAGAACTACCGAGAGACGCGCGCCGGACAGCCACTTATTGACTCTGCCCCACGCCGATAGACAGATGGCGCCAGCGCTCCATAGACTATTGCACTCCAACATATATAAGATGGTGTATAAACATGTGAATATACGAGATAAAATAAATTTAAAATATTTGTAAAAAAATTTCGATTTCTATTGTAAGTTTGGCATTCTATAATTGTTCGTAATTTCACAAATAACTGATTTTTTTGTGTTATAAATAAATATTATAAAGCAGATTTTGAAATAAATATTCAATAACATTGTAAATATAAATAACAGATAACAACTGCGACAAATCCATTTTATGTTCAACAACCGAAGTTGATTCCGCAATTCCAACTCGTCATGGACAATAACTCCGTAATGCTGTGTAAATGAGTGGTAAAAATAAATGAAAGCAGATAAAAAGCATTACTGCTATAAAAGCCTTCGCAATTGTACTTTATTCTCATATTATTTTTTATGTGTTTTGTATACGTTTGCGAGTAACATTATTTAGTTGGTGAATGTTTTAAGTTGAAATGTTGTTTCACGCGATGCGTTAAATTAACTAAGGCCGATGTTGTTTGTTGGTTTTAGAGAGATTTTTTGATTATCGCAATGGAATTTTCGTACATCTATTACGAAATTTAATGAAATATCAACAATGTTGTAATATTTTTAAAACTTAATTGGAAATTGTTGGCTTATTTCATACTATGACAGTTGACCCGCTTAGGTCTGCTTTCCTTCGGGTTTCGGATTCGTTTCCCAGATAGAAAAAACGAGGAAATTGTATTTTCTTAATTCCCTGCAGAAGAATAAGATATATAGTAAGAAATCATATTTAAATAGAAACCATCGAAAACAGTTCGGAACGATAAATATGGTTGTAAAATAAAGTACACTATTTCTTTTTGAAAACAAATATTGATATACAATTCATGTCATGTATTTAAAACCTATGACTTCAATTAAAACATCTAATATTTTAAGTTCAGAATATTGAAAAATAAGATTGTTTTGTATAGGCATTTTAAATAACTCTTAACAAATTATAGACTCGTAAACAAGATTCAGTTAATTTTGTAATATTTTAAAAGGATATCACATATCTGATATGTTGGAAACGTGGAGCTTACCAAAAAATGTCTTTGGAAGAGACATTAAACAGAAGGTGTTTTATTATATTAAGTATTTCGCCAACGTAACATTATATGTGAAAAAGTATCACGTGACCAATATACAATTAGAGGGTCCGTGCGGAAACCCTCGAGGGTTTTACGATGTCGTTACCATAATTAATATCTGGGGAAATTGTTATAACTAAGATACTTATTAATATTTTCTTTTTTGGAAGAGTTCCATTCATTTTACGGCTATTCAACGACAAGGGTACCATTGTTTTTTTTTTATTTAAGTCAAAGGGAACGTTTACAAGATATTAAAAAAGTTAAAAGTGCGTGCGTACAAAGTACATATTTCAGAAGTGAAACTTCTTTGGCAAAGTGATATTTAGTCTGTTTATTTTTATACAAATCTAAAATTTTAGATATCCGAGACTTACAGAGAGGGAATGAGAAGGATATATTAGAAAATTTAATGAATTTAATTGTCATTAAAATATTAAAAGTGTCGAAAATATATTAACATTAAATTTTGTTGAAACAAAACCGTATGCTTATTTATAATAATTAAGAATACTGGAAGAGTGTTGTTGCCAACACTTATGTATGGTAGAGAAAGATGGGTATGGCAAAAGAAGCATAATTGTATGAGTGGAACGTTGTGGTATAAAAGATGATGTAGTGACTAAAATTGAGAAAAGTATGCTTAAATGGTTTGGGCACGTGAATGAATGAAAGGAGACTGACTAAAAGGATTTATGAATCAAGAGTGAATGAGAAAGTTGAAAGGGAAGATCAAGGCGACCATTCCTGGGCCAAATTCAGGACATTTTAAACAAGGGCCAGATCGAGAGCACTTTAGACTGACGAATTTGTATGAAAGGTTTAATGAGAATGAAAGAATCGAAGGAGATATGCAAGGGTCGTGGCAAGTAGACAGACGTGGTCTCTGCCTACTCCTGTGGGAATGAGGCGTGATGCTAGGTATGTATGTAAAAATACCTTAGTAAAATAATTTTGAAAGTTCTGCAGCGCAAAGCCCCTAATTATAAAATAGGCCACTAAATATTCTGTATCTGTGTTAATTTTCCCATATTTTGTACATAAAGGAAATACTCACTTAACTCATCAGGATTTCTCTAAAACTATATAACTGATTGACTTTAAATTTGGATGCCTTTCGCAATAGAAAAAAAAATGTATATCATTATCGTTACCGGGATTGGGAACTACTTAAGTCACCCCATTGGGCACAGCTAGTTCTTTACAACCACAGACAATATCAAATTTTTATTATAAAGAAGTTCTTTTTCGTATTAAATTGAATGAACCTTTATTTAAAATTTCGTTTAAGATATAAACAAAAAATATGAATGTTTCTTTTTTATTATAAACAAAATTGATGTGTGTGCGCTTGTACATTTGTTGTATAGTTCATTTTATGTCATAGTGATAATTTTAGTTGGATTTGTGATTCTTCATCTACATCTAAATATAGAGCTAAAGACCTTGCATAAAACTTTTTACTCTGGGCTATTGGTCTAAAGTATCTTCATTTAGAAGATTTTGCCTTTATAACTTTACATGCGAAAGACAAGTTGAATGATAGGTTTTTGTCCCATTTATTTTGACGTCTTCTTTTACTTTGAATAAGCAATGAGCTAACATTATAATTTGGAAGACCCTTAAAACTTTGTTTTATCTTGAGAAAAATTAAATTAATATATTGTAACCACAATCTTTAAGAAAAGGATTTTCAGTTGTAAATTCTTTGTGTTGTTTAGAATTTCTTGTATTAATTTGTTTAGGATTTGTTTCGGTAAATATACTGAAATAACAGGACGAATAGGCGAATGTCGAGGCTACTTTATGTATATATTGTTTGTATTGTTATAGTTTACTCTGCCACTGCCAAATATAATAGTGCTTCTCCGCGGTTGCGGATCCTGTTTAAATATGGAGAAATCTATAATTGATCAGTTTGAGTTACTAATCTATACAAAAATAAATATAGGTCCATCTGGTTAGAAAAAAGTAATTACTCCAGCCAAAGTTTAGTCATATATATACGTACAGATGAAATATATATATACTATGAAAGAATAAAAGCGAAAAAATTGTCAAATATATAAAAAATAAAATTTTGGGGTGGATCACCCTTAACATTTAGAGATATGAAAAATAGAGAATAGCCGATTCTCAGACTTACTGAATATGCATAAAATTTTTTATAATAAACGGTCAAGCTGTTTCGGAGAAGTATGAGAATGAACATTGTGACACGAGAATTTTATATATTAGCAGAGAATGGATATACCGCCATTTATCGGTATTGGAGTTTTGGGAAGGATTAGGGTAAGGTATAGGACATTACGGCCGCGGATAGGGGATTGAAGAACGGAGTCGCTCGAGGCGCCCGGGGTCGCTTACCCGCATGCTTAGTTAGTAATCGGACAGATTAGAAGCACCCTCTGAACATCGGTGCGTTATCGGTGCGAGAGGGTCAGCACTGCGATCACCAACCCGCCTGCCAAGCGTGGTGATTACTGGCACAAATGATGACAACAAGGCAGAAACGGCCCGCAGTCCCCGGCAGCCCCGCTATTCCAAGCTCTGGCAGCGGTTTCGGTAACGGTGGGGAAGAGGGTGCTAAGAATCTCCGGAAGAGATTCCGCTGCCAACCCCGACGACTTGACCTGGCAACATACAACGCACGCACTTTGAGGACCGACGAAAAAGTCTTCGAGCTGGAAGAAGCCGTGAGCAAGTTACACTGGGATATTGTGGGATTATCCGAAGTCCGTAGAGAGGGGGAGGACACGATAATTCTCAAATCCGGTAACTTGCTATACTACCGGAAGGGTGAACACCAATCCCAAGGTGGTGTCGGGTTCCTCGTCCACAAATCTCTCGTCAACAGCGTTGTAGAAGTTAACAGCGTGTCCAACAGGGTAGCGTACCTGATACTCAGAATTACCAAACGGTATTCGTTGAAGGTCATCCAGGTTTACGCACCCACATCATCGCATCCAGATGATGATGTAGAGGTTATGTATGAGGACATTTCCAAAGCCATGCATACCTCTAGGACCTTCTACAACGTTGTTATGGGTGATTTCAACGCAAAACTCGGCGAACGAAGCGGGGCAGAGTTGAGAGTGGGGCAATTTGGGTATGGGCAACGGAACCAGAGGGGACAGATGCTCGCTGATTTCATGGAAAAGGAGGGACTCTATATGATGAACTCTTTTTTCAAGAAACAGCCGCTCCGAAAATGGACCTGGCTGAGTCCTGATGGTTCCACGAGAAACGAGATTGACTTCATCATGTCTACGAAACGGAACATATTCAATGATGTCTCTGTGATCAATCAAGTGAAAACTGGGAGCGATCACCGTATGGTAAGAGGCACATTGAATATCAACGTACACCGAGAGCGGTTCAGACTGGTGAAGTCTACGCTCCGACCCACTCGCGCGCATATCCAAAACCCCGAGAGCTTTCAACTAGAGCTGCAAAACCGCTTCGCCTGCCTCGAGGATTGCGAATCTGTGGACGAGCTAAACGATAGGCTAGTGGAAACTGTCCATACGGTTGGGATGAAATTTTATAAACCCCGTAAAAAGCAAACCAAGAGATTCTCAGACCATACTCTTAATCTCATGGAACAGAGACATGCAATGAGCTTGCAGTCTACAGCAGACGCGTCCGCATATCGGCAGATCAATAGACAGATCTCTAAATCGCAAAAGCGTGATGTGCGACACTTTAATGCCGAGCGTATACGAGATACCATCGAACGCAACAAAGGCACTAAAGTGTTCGCAAAAGATTTGTCTATCGGTCAGAGCCAGTTGACGCGGCTGAAGACCCATAACGGCGAACTCATTGCATCTGGACCTGAGATTCGGAGGGAGGTTGAGAGTTTCTATGGACAGTTGTACACATCGACTTGCAAGCCTATTGATAGTTTGGCTAAAGATCCCCGTGCCAAACTGACCCGGCATTATACCGAAGATATCCCGGACGTCAGCTTGTACGAGATTAGTATGGCTCTCAAACAGATGAAGAACGGCAAGGCACCGGGTGATGACGGAATCACAGCGGAACTCCTGAAGGCGGGTGGAAAACCCATTCTTAAAGTCCTTCAGCGAATGTTCAATTCCGTCATTCTGGAAGGCACGGTGCCCAAGGCATGGCATAGGAGCGTGGTAGTTCTGTTCTTCAAGAAAGGTGACAACACCTTATTGAAGAACTATAGACCTATTGCGCTGCTAAGTCATGTCTATAAGCTGTTCTCGAGGGTCATTACGAATCGTCTCGCTCGCAAGTTTGACGACTTCCAGCCCCCCGAACAAGCCGGATTCCGAAAAGGCTTTAGTACCATAGACCACATCTTTACGCTGCGGCAGATTATACAGAAGACCGAGGAGTATAATCGGCCACTTTGCTTGGCGTTCGTGGACTATGAGAAAGCCTTCGATTCGGTGGAAACATGGGCCGTGTTGAGATCTTTGCAGAGATGCCGAATTGACCACCGGTACATACACGTGTTGAAGTGTTTGTACGAAAACGCCACTATGTCAGTCCGTATACAGGACCAAAGCACAGAGTCTATCCAACTGCAGCGTGGAGTGCGACAGGGAGATGTTATCTCCCCGAAGCTCTTTACTGCGGCGTTGGAGGACCTGTTTAAGCTTATGGAGTGGAACGGACTGGGCATCAACATCAACGGCGAGTACATCACTCATCTACGGTTTGCCGACGACGTGGTCATTATGGCAGAGACTCTGGAAGATCTCAATGCAATGCTCGATGACCTCAGCAGAGCTTCTCGACAGGTGGGCCTAAAAATGAACATGGATAAGACGAAAGTTATGTCCAATATCCATGTTCCGCTCCACCCAGTCATCGTTGAGAACTCGACACTCGAAATTGTTGACGAATATACCTGGGACACATAGTCCAGCTAGGTAGGTCCAATTTCGAGAAAGAGGTCAACCGTCGAATCCAACTCGGTTGGGCATCGTTCGGGAAGTTCCGGAAGACTTTTTCGTCCAATATCCCTCAGTGCCTGAAGACTAAAGTCTTCGAACAGCGCGTGTTGCCAGTGCTTACCTACGGATCGGAAACGTGGTCGCTGACTATGGGCCTTATTCGAAAGCTCAGAGCACTCAGCGTGCGATGGAGAGGGCTATGCTCGGAGTTTCGTTACGCGATCAAATCAGAAATGAGGAGATCCGTAGCAGAACCAAAGTCAACCGACATAGCCCTACGAATCGCGAACCTGAAGTGCCGAACCGATGGACGTTGGGGCCGGAAGGTGCTGGAATACCGAAGGTGTAGGAAGACCCCCCACAAGGTGGACCGACGATATAAGTAGGATCGCCCGTAGCGGCTGGAGCCAGGCGGCACAAGATCGGGCCTTGTGGGCATCATTTCGTGAGACCTATGTCCAGCAGTGGACGTCCATCGGTTGAAGCGACGACAACGATATATATATTTATTATATGTTGTTACTTAATTTATTAAATTTATTACTTTGAACGCATATAATATATGTTATGTTTGAAATGTTTGATAAAAATTCTTAAACAATCTTAATCTTTACATTTAGTTTACTCACAAAAGCTTTAACAATCTTTTTTATTAATAAAGCTATATTATATAAGTTTTATTGTCTTTATGGTAATTGTGAAAAATTATAAATGTAATTGAAAAAACCAATGACCAGCCCATATGAAACTTAGATGAGATAGTATGGGAAAAAATAAATTTTATGGTTACTGCGAGTCATTTGGGAAAAGATATTAATATAACTCTGCAAAGGACATTAATTTATCAACGTGATAGTGGATCGCAGGCGTGGGTGGATTCCTTTCTAAGTAGCCTGGAGATGTTGTCAATTTCTAGGCGTTTTTACCATTAGGTATATTTTTTATACCTTTTTTGCCTCGTGAACTATATTTAAGAATTTTGAAGTGAAACTTCTTTAGGCGCATGTGGGTAAAATTTTTACGGATGAAGCGCGTGATTAACGTCACGAAGATGTGCAGCGTTTTTATCATACTCGTTTGAAGGTTAGGAAGTTTTATTATTTACAAAAAATCTTTTTATTTTGCCACTCGTCATTTGATTATTTAATATACTGTTTTTCATAAAATATAAAATTAAAAATATTTCATAAATTCTTTCTTCTAAATTTTTAATTGAAAAATTTAATTCATTATCTCTAGTATTGACAAAAACTACGTGGCGTTTATATTTACAATTCGTCATTTGAGATTTCGATATATTTTAATGACAATTAAATTAATAATAATAATAGAGGGAGAGCACGATGCATTTGGAAGTCATAGAATGTGATAAAGGGCTCACTCCCCTATCCTTGGCCAACGAGGACTGGCAGAGAGCGACGGTGCTAAGCACCTCTGACAGCGAGGCCGTATGGAAGGGGAAGGAAATGCATGGACGGTTTTTCAAGGCTCTACACGAGCCTCACGTAAATCGGAAAGCCTCCGTGCAACGGCTGCGATTCGGGGACCTCTTTGCTAATAGTTTGATCCCAGTCAGTCTCGCTCATACTCTGAGACGGCTGGGGTTCCGTGGCGGTTCGTTCGCAGCAAGGATGCAGAATGTGGTGTTGTTGGACTCGGCTAGGATAGTCCGGCGGTTTCTCAGCCTGTAGCCCTGACCCCCAGACGTTTGGCCTCCCTGCCGGGGTGTACCCTCCGCCCGTTATATTTATTTATGTAATAGTTTATGTACGTCTATGTATTATTTGATATTTCTGTATTTAAGTATTTATTATAAAATGCCTCATATATTTTTGCGTAAACGGGCGTGAGTGTAAAACTGGGATAATAATATACTCTTTATTGTACACCTTTAAAGAAAAATCGTTACATAATACGATTTAAGTTAATAGCAAATAATAAAATATGTTCTGTAATTGTAATACTTTAACTGTAATCTCACATAGCTAGCCTGATTGGTGGCGGTATACCTTTTATGGTTTCCACAAAGTATCGTACCGGTACGCAAAATCTTGCTTGACGGTACCACTTTGCTGGTAGGCAACTAGCCATGGTAGACGGCTGCCACCAGTTTATACTAAACAGACAAAATAGTGAATAAAATTACCCAAATTTGCCTTCTGGGAATCAAAACCATCAAACACGTACATATTTTTATGTCTATTTAATTAAAATAAAAAAAGTCACTTTTATATGTCAATGATGAAGAAATAATAGGTATTTTTTGAGAAAACAGGGTGTTTTACGCGAATATCATTAAAATGTGGTAATTATTAAAAATAGTTTAGTACTTTAATAATAAATTTCTTGTCACTTTGCCTATGTCTATAAATATTTTTTAATTTGTATAATGTTTGTGTTCCTGTAGTGTAGGCCCTGGGTTCGATTTCCAGCAGTGCAAGTTTAAGAAATTGCATTTTATAACTTGTCAAGTCTGGACTGGTGGAGGCTTCAGTCGTGGCTAGTTACTACTCTACCTGCAATAATAGTTAGGTAGACAGACAGCGCATTTCAATTTAAAACCGTTTTCCCCAGTGAGATTAGCTTTAAGCAGACAGCAAAAAGAAAGGTTAAGGTCAATAGTGTCAAGCTCTTATCTCTAAGCAATTAAAAATCTGCATTGAAAATACTACATTAAAGAAAAATCTTTAATTGCTCTTTATAATGTTGAATTTCAAATGAAGTTTTTTGAAGTGTTAATGTGGCCTTAATTTTTTTATATTGCAATTTTGCAAGCAATTAACGGGAACGTACAAAAAGTTAATTGTTCTCATTGCAGATAGGTCAACAATCCTCGGAAGTAACTTGGGTAGAGTCCAATCCATCTTGGCACGTCGCCAACAATTTTCGTTATTTTTTTTAATTCAGTTTATAATTGCTTGTCATCAATATTTATTATGAGAAAACAAACACTTTTTTAAACAGAAAATATTTTCGACGATCTTATTGTCATGTTTTCGAAGAAAAAAAAAGAAGAAGAAGAATCGAGATCCGATTCTTTAGGTGGGCAGAAGAAAAACGCTCCGACGTTTGTTATGATGTTAGTAAGACATCCCGCAAAGGAAAAAAAATGCATTCCCGTCTGATATTATATAGAAATCATTATCAGGAAAATGATCTTTTAATTCTTAGGTCTTCGAGTGTATCACCAAGTGAGTCTGCGTCAATGTTTTAACCAATAGTCTTTTACATATAGGGTAAAAATAGAAGCGGGAGTTCATATACATATTATTTAAGTTGCTTAAAACAAATAGGTATTTAAGAAAAAATAAGATTAACAGAAGTAGGTATAGTGGAATAGAGAACAAGATGTACATTTATACTTTCTTTTCACTGTAAATTAAATTATCTAGTCTCGATCAAATTGCTTTCTGTTAGTTTTTCTGCTTCATGCATATAAGATTTAACAACTATGAATAAAGGCTAGGTTTTGTTTTATATCAGCGGAAACCAAAGTGAAAGAAACTTTTATGAAATAGAATTTTAATCCACGTGGATTCATCACTCTATTTCATATGGAATTTAAAAAAATACCGGATTTTATCAAAGCCTTTTGAAATAAAAATAATCCGGTTTAACCTCGGATAGACAAGTCTATAAGTTGTAAGTTATTATTATTCAACATTTTCCACTTCTGTTTCCCCTTTTATTCTTAATTTACTCGAGTGTACCTTTTTAATAATTTGAAGTATCTGTAACAGTTAGACTTACTTACACATTCTACTTGTTTTTTATATTTGTTTTAAAGAGGAAAGTTGGAACTTTGATGGGAATAGGAGGCCATTCGTTCCTAAACGCAAATCGTTCATCATACATACAGACATTATATAAATAACTAAATTATGTGAAAACTGACATTTCTTTTCACGACTAAAAATATTTCAAGAATATATTATATATACATATATTTAATCATAGAAAATTTTTTCCTTCCTAGTATCATACTATAAATAAAAAAAACACCTCCGATAATAGAATATTAACTATATCAAAAAAAGTCGAATAGACACAGTTAGTCTAAAATATTGTATGTAGATTTTTTTCATTGCCCACAAAGAGCGCTTAACTGTGATCATACCTCATGGTAAATGATGATATAGTCTTAGATTGAAGCTCTCTAATTTGGTAAGAAGTATTTACCTGTTATGGTTTCTACAGATAATTGTATCGGAATTAAAACATTTTGCTTATCATTGTGGGTAGGGTGGTGACTAGTTACGGTTGAAGCCTTTCGCTGTTCCGACTCAGATAAATTAGAGAATAAAATTTCTTAAAATTGCCGTGTCGGGAATCGATTACAGGAACTCTAACTATTTCTACTACAATCTTACCTTATTGAATCAATTTAAACTTAGAATACCTATTAAACATTAAATTGTCATACCGATCGGAATTTAGGGGCAATATGCTGACTATATTGGTCGTATTTGAACACAGCATCGTGAGATTAAGACAATAGGTACCTAGTATGCTGACCACAAGCGCTACGGAATGCCTGAACAATTCCCGGCGTCTCGTGAATTATCTTCACTGTAAGATTAATAACAACGTAAATATGCTTGAGACATTTTTTCACATGACATTGTTATATTGCTTTTGCTTCTACATATTTATAATATTCCTTTTTTAATAACCTGTGTGTTAGCAACGAATTTATTACACGATCAGAAAGACAGTAACTATCTTTTAAGCGACAATTTAAAATAACATACGGAGTAAAACATGTTAACATAACTCATTTGAACTTCTAATTCTGAAAGTATGTTCATAAATCTACAGACGAGTGTGGGAATGAAATGTTAGACGCCTTTTTTTTGCGCTTGGAAATGCTTTTACGCACTTACCCTGACCAGAATGGGTCAGGAGTGTGGGACTCAGCGAGGGAAGAGACTTCGCAATACCCACTAAAACCCAGCGGAACCCTCTTCATCCGTAAGTGAGACACCAGAGGTTCAGCTTGCGCATTCTTCCCTGGTGCCCTAGATGAGTCCGACTGAGGATTCATGGAGGTGGGAGCAGGTGCGCAAACAAGCGCCGCCTAGTATCCCGCCTCCTTCGGCGGTGAGAGGGAGCATCTACTGCATTCTCTCTATCTCGCTCGTGGGCCTCCTTTAGCGAGATTACAGTCTCGCAGAAGAGGGCCACTTCCGCCCAACATCTCTCACTTGACAGCATCGCAAATGTTAGACGCCTGGTAGATGTGGACCATCGAAATTTCTTCAGAAAGACGGAGGTTACGTGTACCGTAATATATAAAATATAGTATATACGAGTGTGAATAGACGCGACATGGCGACGCATTAACAACACTCAGTTTTTACTGAAAAAAAAAACAAACTGGAAAAAGTAACGAAACGAAAAAGCGGGAAGTCAAAGACCTTCCCTTTCTGGATTCAACAAATCAAACTTATATTTACTTTCTTAATAGAAGATATATTATAAACCACTTATTGTGCGTGTTTATCGTATCACATAAATGTATCCTTAACACTTACCGAAAAATATAAAATGCTAAGTAAAACTAAAACTTCACCTTAAGCAGTGTAAATTTTTAAGAACACAGCCATGATGGTGCTTCAAAATTCTTTTTTTTTTTGGTAATTTTTACTCGTTGGAATTACATTTTTTAAAACTTAATACCTTGTGCTAAAATGGCTATAGAAAGATTTTTTCTTGAGTCCGTAAGAGGACTTATGTGGTTTGTAAACATCGCTGCATTACAAAAATAGTGGTAATATCCAAGAAAGCTGATGTTACAGGAGAGATTAATAACATTTTTAAATCGACCAATGGCACAACAACATTTTCTGAAGTCACTTCAGTCATTTTTTGCATATATTTTTGACACAAGACCTTGTTATCTAGATTTTGCTGTCCTTAACTAAAATTTTGTAAATTTTGCCTTGTATGATATAGGAGACGACGAAAAAAAAAACCAGTAATATTAAATTTCATTTTTAGTAATTAAAGGCAACCGAGACAACTGGCACGTCATACATCTCCCTTTATAAATTAGTTAAACTAATGGTAAATAGGTCGCTCCCCAAACACCCTTTGTCTTAGAACTGTCAACTTGTCTTGTGATTTACGTATTGAAGGATATTGATGGAGCTCAAGAGGCTTAGGCGCTATCTACACAAGCGTGTCTCTCAGAGACAAAATTCAGTAGTAACAATTGCGTGAAATAAATTTAGTTTTTTAATTCAGACTAAATTGTTTATAACATATTGCAAAAAAGAGGATTTCAAGACAACAACCCATATCTATGGATAAATTTTGTTACTTTTGTTAACAACAATATTTTATAATAGCAATCTACATTTATCTAATCGCATTGCGTTGGATATACCTTTTACAAAGTTTGAAGAGACATTTAAATTTACATTGAAACTGGATTAACAAAACCTTTAATTGATGGAAAAATAATATGCAGTTTGCAGATTATTTTTAGCATTTTAAGGAATATTATAGAATAATATAGCTTAACGCTGTATTTGAAAGTCGCTATATATAGAGAGAGAGAGACATGAAATACCAACAATAATAGGACCAAAACCATGATTTTTTACTATCTAGAATCTCCAAAACGGAAGGACCAATTCAACGAGTAACCACCACTTTTAAGATATGGGGTACTTATATCAGTAGTAACGTTACTAATTAAAATGTTTTGGTTATAAAAAGATCTATAACGAGTATAATGTATAAAAATTGTTAGTTAATAGTTGATAGAAAAGAATAAAATATATACTTATTTTAGAGTCGCTCACTAATTTGTAGGTTCAGTAATACCATTCTCATTATATTACAAAATTTAAACGACTTGTAACACAATACAAACGTTGATACAAACTAAGAACTGTCACTAGGCGAATGTTACTTCATTCTTCAAGCCCACCAATCACAGTCGTCGTGAAAACGACTACTAAACAGAGTTTAATAAATTTGAGGATTTACGGAACAGCGTAAAACCGGATGTAGTGAGTGTACGTTTCACTGATATAAAAACAAATATAGCAATTTAATAGCAATCCACAAATAACAAAACACGTATACAGTCAAAAATGTTTTAAATATAAGTCTTTTAAAATAAATACAAATTAATAAAAGTAAGAAGATGTTAAAGTCTTTATGACTTCTGCAAGATTTTATGAATACTTAGATAAATTTCTATTAAAAATAAAGTTTGTAACCAGTACAGTTTCGAAAAGGTGAAACAATTCTTAGCATGCAGTGTGTTATGCACATGATACACGGTGCTGATTTCCAACAAAAGCTTTAACATCACATAGATCAATCTATAGATAATAGAATTTCATTCAACTATAATATTGGAATAGCCTGTTTGTGTGTACCGACGTTGACACTACACTGTTTATGATAGTTAGTGTCAATTTCAGTAGAAGCCGGAACAGCCATTTGACATTGCCATTTACTCATAGATGAAATATCTGTTGCTGGCAGTGATAATATTTAGTAACTATTTGTCTTCTTGGTGGTCGGAAGTCAGGGTGTCATAATTCAGTTTAGTTTGCAAAAGAAACAGGTTTTTGATCGTTGAAATACATCTATATTTCGCGGTGCCTATGATGATTACACGTTACGAAAAAAGATTTATAATCCATAACTTCTACAGACTATATTTAAGTTTGTATGTACAATTTATGTTGTTGTGAATAATAAATGACAAAAGTAACAGATGATAAACAAGTAATATAAAATATTAAACTCCGTCTCTACTAATAAACTAATAATGCTTTTTGAACTCTTTACATAAATAGAAGCTTATAAACATTTTACGTGAGCTTTCACGACATGGCTCTATAAAATTATTCGCAAAATAAATTTATCTATTTTTTTGTTTATTAGGACACCAACACGATATAATTATATATTGATATAACAACAAGATCCTTAATACTAGTTAATATTGTTGACTTATTAATAGGTAGTCTCAGCATGCTAATTTTTACATTAAACAATTTAAATAAACTACAAAATTAAAAGAAGCAATAAATGTAGACTAAAGAGAAAAATAATTACAAATACGACAAATTAGGATATAGCGAAATTTACCCTATCAAGTACTGGGCCAAAAAGTAGTCCTGAATTTATTTTTTTAATTTGACAAAGCTGTCACCAAATATGTCTATATTAATGACTTTTAAATCTATTGTGTTAGTATTAAAAAAAAAACTTTATTAATATCAAGTGTCTTCCATTACAAGTTTTAACATCTATTTGAACTCGAATGAATGAGTAAATGAGTATTTTATTAATACTAGTCATCCTGAGTTTAATGGATTGTCAAAAAAGTGGTTTATGTCATCCAATTGAAAGCTCTATCTTCCGAAGAGGTTTTAAGCATAAATAATTTGTTCCAGCCTATTAAAAGTCCACAAATATTTAATACAATATTCTACTTTATATATACTACATTACTTCAGAACACAATATTTATTATTCACAACACTTTAATTATTTATCACTTTACTAATTTCAATACTTACTATTCAAAAACATAACTGAACTGCCTCGTGTATCTTTACCAGAGTTTTTATATGGCTTCCCCGTGGTGGGCCGAAACATCGGTAATGATACACGAAAGAGCACGAACGAGCGCTTCCGTTTCCTTTTAAACAATAACTGCAATAAACTAATAATTGTACTACTTTCGCTTTAACAATACATCTCCCAATAAATTTATAATTGCTAACACAATTTTTTCCGTAAAATGTTATAAATAATTATATAAATGTTATAAATAATAAAATTGAAGATTATAAATCATCGCGATAAATTGATTCGTCCCGAAAATAAATTTATATTTTATTTATTATCACGACTGTACTTCATTGTTATCTTGTCTCACTATGTATAATATTATACAGTACTATTTTAGGGATTAAATATTTTAGTTATATTAACAGTGGTAGACCATAACTGATGCTGTAGTTGTCAATGCTATGACTGTAACAGTTAAACATAATAATACAATTTTTATTCTAAGTAAAACAATAAATTTCTTGTGAAGCAGAATACATATCTGAATCCCATGTACGGAAGCTTTAACTGTCTATCTACCTGTCTCTTACGACAGAGAAAGGTTCCCTTTATACTCATCTCCCGGTATATTACTTGTTAGGATGTAGACATATTCAGATGAACAAATTGTCTTGTCAATATTTTATGAACTTTGTGTATGTCAACGTTGAGAATACAAAGGCATCAATATAAATTAGCTGTTTTTATTCCATGAAGAATTTTGTTCTTAGTGACTGTTTATATAGTTAAAACAGTCTCGGATGGTTGTAAAGATCTCGTAATGAGTTAGATAGTTTAGTGGTTCAAAATATTTTACACCTTACCGCCTTTCTAACAAAATAGATTTCGGGCACATTTGTTGAATGGTTTAAAACTAAAATGGACATTTTGCATTTTATAAATATTACTCATGAAAGAAATAAATTTGAACGTTAAAGTACAGTATTTGAGTCAAAGTGTAATAAAAATATGCTATGTTGTTATGTTATAAAGAGTTGCCCTTATGCTGCCTTTAAGACACAGTTGGGTCTACTCTTCAAAGCTGAAATTTTCAACCGGGAATTGTTTAGCTGGTTTGACGCACTCTTTCATCATGCAAAAACTTGTATTTGAAGGGAATGGCTGTTAAAAATTTAAAAAAGTTAACTAGTTGATTCGACAGACATTGTTCCTTATATGACTATTATTATTATGAATATTGACTTTGAATTGGTGTTATTACTAAATAAAGTAATTATTCAGAGTCACAGTGTTTGTTCTATTATTTTAATCGAATCATAACATACTTCCTTTTATTTTCTGGATATTATATGAATATTATTATTTTGGTGGTATTCAGACACGGGAACAAGCGACTTGGCGTCTGCATGTGCAATTTATTTAAGTACATATTTTTTCCAATTGCGGTGCCACACTGCTGTTAGTTAACAATTTGTAACAAATAAATAAATAAATATCATTTGTTTGTAAACATGTAAGCAGGCGGCTGCAGGGCGGAGAGAGCGGGAGTCCATTCAGCCCAAACTGCAAGCCGATGCCATCTTCTCAAGTGTTATAAATGTTTGTAAACATTTCTATCAGTGTAGGAGCACACAAAACATGTAAAAATTTCTAACATAATATAACGATTTCTTACATTTCATATTTCATAAGGCATATTACAATATGCTAATTATTTATCTGCAGCGCGAAATCTGTCAATCGCTGATATTTATGTCAAACGGGAAGTAGTGTCTTTTTATATATGTCGGAGAATAGAAGAAGAAGAAGAAGAAGAAGAAGAAGAAAGACGCATGGGGTTCCCGGCCAACATCGTCGATAGAGGGGTCCATAATTCAACCTCCAAAGTGTAGGCGTCAGTGGGTAATGTTGGTGCAATCAAACACTTTATTAATTAACTCAGATTATAATGCCCAATTACTTAATGTTCCCGATATCAAATTACGCAAACACATCAACAGAACACTAATAGTTAGGAACGAGACAGGTTCAATAGTCGACTGCTCTGGCGGATCGTCACCCGAAAACTC
Organism: Elymnias hypermnestra; assembly: GCA_015832385.1. NCBI lineage: Eukaryota > Metazoa > Arthropoda > Insecta > Lepidoptera > Nymphalidae > Elymnias > Elymnias hypermnestra. The sequence continues at coordinate 4,961,882 of JACTOM010000824.1, forward strand.
CCAAGTACAACGCCGGCTCTCGAATCATTGACTCTGTCCAGCACCGATAGATGGCGCCGGTGTTCCGCAAACTATTTGACTCGGACTTATATAATTTAATTTTTCATGACATTTATATATAAATGCATTTTATTAAATAATATTGCAAACTGTTGCATTTATATGCACAATATCTCTCATCAGGTTTTCGAAGAATACATAATGTGTTTTAGTGTTGCAAACAAATATGCCTACGGAATGGTTGCCTCATTAAATAAAGTCAAGTTTTCAAGATAACTTACTGTAAAATAATATAAAGCTAACATTAGTCCTTCACATTATAAAGAAAGTTTCAATGTGCATTTTAATATAACATTTTCACCGTTAGAATGCTAACTGGAACGTAGGTAATTTCATATTCTGTGTGACACATTCAAAAGTCTTAATTATTCACTCATTTTCACCGCATAAAACAATTTTCATTTAGACAGGCGAATCACATTACAGTAAATTTTGGAAATATACATTATATGTTTTAATACAAGGAAAGTCGAAAATTATGATAGTGTCAATGATGATTAAACTCATTTAAATGTTTGTAATACTGACGTGCAATCGCAATCTGATGTGGAGTGGATTCAATACATTTAATATATAATTTTGAATGTTATTCATAGTTTTATTTCTGTACCACACCATTATTTTAAACTATATTTGATCTATTTTTCAAATTATAACATTAGGTCGCACTCTACATATATTGCATCTGTTAAATTTTTTATTCTTTACTAAAATGCTTTTGTAATCTTTCACTTAAGGTTAAATACATTTTATTATACTTGTTGTGGATAACAATACTTTTTCAAATAAAAATTAAATTTGTTGCGAACAATTGTACAGTTCCATCTATTGAAAGCTTTAAAGTTTCTTTTTAGGTAATAAATATAAGAAATGTCTTGTCAAATGGCGTACGAATTGGCTAAATTTATTTTTATTTTGTTACTTGTCGATATATTTTTACAAATACTTTCATTCTTAATGCATGATCAATATTTTTATTATTTTTTTTAAATCATCAATTTTATTGCAGTGCAAAGTTTAGTTCTTTGTGAGCATCAATTCTTAAGATGATAGATGTAGAAATTATATAATTGATGTTAAATTATTTATTATAATAATTTAGAAGTTGGCAAGCAATTAAAATAAAACAAAATCTTGAATATTGCTTTTAAAGTAATTGGTTAGAACGTTTTCATACAGGAACACAAAGGATAATGTAAAACAGCAATTTATATTATTTGCATGGTCATTGAAACAGAAAAGGTATTTATTAGTTAAAGAGTACTCGATTACTTGTTTGAACAGTTAGGAGGAGTTAAATTGAAACTTTATTACAAATTCGAATACAGAGGCTATAAGGTAAATTTTGCTACATATTATACGTAATATTTGAATTCGAAACGTATTGTTGAATAGAGAAAGTTGAAATTTGATGAATTACTGTATTCTACAACAGATTATAGAACTCTGTCTATGCTTGTGTTGATTGTGACTTTTGTCTCTAACTATTGTCTACTGTGACTATTGTCTCTTTAATATATAAAATGACTGTATAAATATTTTACGTAGTCGTGTTTATTGGCTTATCCTTAATCATTGAACAATCAGAATTGTAATAATTTATGAATACAATTAAACGAAAAAAGTGCCTGCGTACAAAGTACACATGTCAGAAGTGAAATTTCTTTCGCCAGCAAATTTTTAATTATTGATTATATTTTTATAAACCTCAAACATTAAATTTCAGAGACTTAGAGGGAGGGAAGAAGGAAGATATGATAGGAATTTAATTGTAATTAAGATATTAAAGGTACCGAAAATTAATACAAATAATGTATTGATAATAATCTCAAATGACGAATAGTATAGAATCTCAACCGTATTACTCATACGAAACAGCACCATTTAAATAAAAAAACTTTGTAATGTGACATTTCATTGGTACCGCCACACCCGGGATCGAACCCGCAATCTCATGCGCTGCAGGTCGGTTACTTTGGCAACCCGCTATCAAAAGTGTTTTATATGGTAATCGAGCTCATCACTACGCAAAAGCCGTTGAGGAGTTCCATTGTTCACAATATTTAACTACGACAATCACTTGACCATACCGACGTTACGGTGTAATTCAAATATCCGGATAGCCTATAAAAGGTTCTGCTGAATATTGTTAATTTGCTCCTAAAAATTGATCAGTTCCATTACTTTGTTTTTCCATGATCAAAACCTAATCAAACTATCATCAAATAAACCTTGAAGTATCCTTTCCAATAAAAGCAAATCATCGAAATCGGTTGGTGTGAACTTGAGTTATTCCTACATTTATCGCGTACATGCAAATTTATGACTTACACGGTTTTCTCATGGACGCCATCATCAGAACTGGATTTAAAAAAATGGGGCCCTACAACAAGCACCACCTTTCATATAAAAAAAGAATCATCGAGATCGGTTCACCCGGTCGGAAGATATGAGGTAACAAACATAAAAAACGCTGCACAACTTCGTGACGCTGACGTGAATTTTACCCTCATAAAGAAGTTTCACTTCAATAAGAAATATAAATTGTTATATTACGTTTAGTGTTTAATTTTGTGCAGCAAAACTCTTTCAGAGAGTAATTTGAAAAGTATATATAGTATTGGGTTCAAATAACGTTTAGCCAACAAAGGTAATATGGTTTTTCTATTAAGAAGTTTTCGATGTAAAGCATTTCTTGGGATGACAATAACGCAAGCAAAGGAACCATGTGTATTTGCTTACACACCTGCGTCTTATGATGTATCTCACAAAATTACATAATCTCTCTCTGAGATTGGCAGCTACGACAAAAGGGGATGTTTAATTTCTTTGCATATTTTAGATTCCTATATGTCTTTATATAACTGGAAAGTTTATTATAGATATTTAGTCAAAATTCTGTTTTAAACTAAACCAGATAAACTAAAAGCTTTACCCAATTAAGAGATCAAATCGGTGGTTTAATTTACCCACAGTATCCCTTAATATAACAGAAACAACCCGTTAACATCAACATTCCGAAAGAATCGTTAAATTAAACGGGATACCGAAACCGAAATTCCATGCGACTAATAAAATTACAGTTATTTAAAGAATTCTTTAATACAACCCTTTCGGCCCAAAGTATGGTATGAAAGAGCGAGCTGATATTCCAATATCGTTGCATTCATTTCTACTTTTTGCCTATTCGAATGCTGAAGCTTTCAGCACAACGAGTATTTGATCGAGTTTAATGAGAATTCAGTATTGAGAGCAGAGCCAAGTAGCGTTTTTAAAAACCTACAGTGTTAATTTCACCCCACATTGATTATTCATATAAGATATTTTATAAGGCTATTTACTTTTAGGTTTACCCTTCGTACTATTGACGGCGTTGTTGGCGCGGAGGTACCAGGATCGCTTTGTTAGTCGAGGACTTGGGTTTTCAAATTTGCCTGAAGAGGTTGAAGGGTTAGGTTCGGCCATAACTACTTACCACCCTATGAGTAAAGACCTATCGACAAGCGAAAAGGTTACTGTAACGGTACGATGCTGTGTAGAAACTATAAAAAGTAAATTGCCTCTTGCTAGATTAGCGCGCTTCCATCTTATACTGTATCATAACTTACCTTCGGGTTATATCAAAGAGAAGCGCTTACCTGTCAGCAATAAAAAAGAAAGGCAGCAGATTAACCTCCCACTTCTGGGTACAGACCTATCACGCTGCTCCACGGCGGTTTGTCATGCTGCTCATACCGTATAAGCATGTTTCTTCGCGACGTACTTATTCACCGAAAAAGTTATGAATTAAAATTATCAAACAAGGACGTGATTTTCTTTTATTAAAAATATACTTAGTGTTAGCTCCCCAGGGTTAGAAGCCGTGATATCATAGAATAAGGATCTCTAAACATCGTACCGGAACAGATATTTTATCACTATGTAGTGTTGGTAGGTTGGTAACTATCTACGGCTGAAGCTTTTCACCAGTCCCGAATCAAACAAATAAAATGGAATTTTCTTTGCCAGAAATCGAAACTAAGACTCGCATCATTAGGCTAACTAGGCCGTCAAAATAATTATACTTTACTTTAAGTAAAACATTCTGATTTGTCTTTATATTAAAGAACATTGTAAGGGTAAGAATATGAGAATGAACGATCGAAGCTTGTAGGCGTAATCCACTTTTTCAAAATTACGGCGCGGGTAAATATTTATACAGCCAATACGTTTTTCATCGCGGCGTCATTTTTCCACCATTTCGGGGACCCAATACATAATTCATGTACGTTTTCTACGATAACATATTACGAAGATTACCTTTTACATTACACTTTAAACATAATAAAATTATAGAGGTAAGGGGTACACAAATATGGTGATGATAAAATGCCTCATATTTCTTCTTTGAATTCTTTCTCGTCATATTATTAACTTAATACTACATTTATTGGATTGGTCAAATATGTTTGCCTAATGTTATTAATTTTTGTATTGACTAAGTTACGCGGCGAGAATGATAGAGTGGCGTTGGGAGCTTGTTTGTAGAGTACGACGCCTGTAGTTTTGATATTATTGATGTATTAAGTTTATGTATTTTTAATTTAAATGTATGTAAAAATTAGGATTAACAGAATTATACTTATGAATAAAAGAATATGTGTTGCTAATCTCTACACTCTTGTCCTCATTGTTTCCACTAGAAAATCTTTAGCTACCTACAAGCTAAAGATTTTCTTTCCTAAAAGTCAGTAAAGTAATTTGATAAGTACATTGAGATATGGATTTGATAGATTTGACAATTGACACGTGTAATAATTTCAATATGGATTTCCTGTCGCAAAGGCACTTTACATTTATATAAACATACTTTGATATAATGGCATACATTCGTATATTTATTGTTTTTAAACATATATTAGCAAAAAGTTGTTTATTTCCAACTAAATAAGTAAATGCTTAAGAAAAACATATAAATGCTTTCTAGGTTAATGTTAAGTGCGCATTCATTCCGTATGAGCACTGACCTCGTTTGGAGTTCTGTGCGTTTTACTCTAATAAAATCACGTCTAATATTTCAAATTACAGTTTTAGATCTTGCAATTTTTAAAGAGATTTAGAAATACCTGTCCAAAATTCGACTGTGCGAATCTTTCAGATAAATGACATGTCTAACCATCAAGCTGAACCACTTATGACCTACATGCTTCACATAGATACATACAAAGCATCACGCCTCATTTTCATAGGGGCAAGCAGAGACCACGTCCTTCCACTTTCTACGATCCTTGCATATCTCCTTCACTTCATTCTCATAAAACATTTCAAACAAGTTCGTTGGTTTAGAGTACTCTTGACCTGGCCGTTTATTAAAATGTTCTGGATTTGTTCCAGGAACGTTCGCCTTGGTCTTAGTCAGTCTCCTTTCATTCGCTCTCTCTACTTGCCCAAACCATCTAAGCATACCTTTCTCAAGTTAACTTTCTATTATCACATTGTTTCTTACTTTTTCACTCAGTTTCAATCCACTCATACTTCTTAACGCTCTCATCTCTACCGCATTTATTTCCCTTTTATGCTTCTGCTGCCATACCCTACTTTCATTACCATATATAAGTGTTGGCACCAACACCTCTACACACAGCCGGTCTGGCTCTTTGAGACACCATCTGGATTTTCATAGAGGCTTAATATTGTACAAAATAGTTTCTCTTTTATTAATCCCTACCTATTTGATAGGTAAACTGTTAAAATTGATGTTGAGTATGTACAAAACAGGAACGGGTAATTGGCGTTTATTCATGAGTATGGTAATTAAGCAAATTTAATTATAACTTACACTGCGTATTAATACGATGATATTAAAGGCCCATAATTGTTTGATGCTCAACTTGAAGAAATTCTCTTTAAATTCTCACTATTGGTTCACATTCTTCAATATACATATATCTTCTTAAATTTTTATTCATTTATACAAGTTTGATAGCATTTTTAAAATGGGTANCTCATATAAAAGTTAAATATTGTAGTTTTATAAATTAATTAATGTTAAAATAAAAATAAAATAAAATATAAAATAAAATATAAAAACACCGATTACAATAAACAACCAAACCGACCAAATTCAATATTATATTGTTGTTATATAATATGTTAATATACCTGTGGTGTTTATTTAATTTAAATTATTATATAACTTGCATGCATCTTATTCAAAAATTCCCATTCTGAGTAAATCAGTCAATTCTGATGATATTTTTATTTCGTTAGATTAGTTCCGATAGCCAAAACATTGAGGAGTATATCATTTTAGTTTATAATAATAACAAAATATATTATATTTTTTTAATCTAGAGATGATTAAGTGTGAGGTCTGCAATTAAAAAAGTTACAAATAGTAATAGATGGTGCGTAATCTATGTTGCAAATTTAAGTGCTTATCGACACAGTTAAGCGGTAGTATAAAAATCAATACTTATTTGTAACTATTTTATACGCTCTCATACTATTTATTAGATTACAATAAAACTTATTCTACTTCTTTCTTTTGCTAGGATTAATATGCCTAGACGAGTCACAAAAGGCGAGCTATTATAAGATACCTATTAGTAGCTTATATTTGAATACACAAATTATTTAAATTTTATGTGTTTTAGGTATTATATAAATTAGTAATTAAAGCTTTTCAAAGCCTTAATGAAGGCACTCTAAAGGCAGTTTTATTAAAGTTAGGTGTTTTGCATAACTATTTTATTAAGGTATTAAGTAATATTTTGTCTAAATAACTTATGTTAAATTACCATTTTAGTATGTAAATAAATTACTAAACATTTTGAAAAATCAAAAATCACGATTTTACACAATTATATCCCCTTCCACTAATCTGTGGGTGTTGTCACCATCTTTATATTTTTTTTAATCGGTTTATAGGATAGATTAAATATACAGCCCTATAGAATTACTTTCACCTTTAAATATTCTAAATTAAAAAAAGTTAACAATTAGTATCGAGAATTGTAACCTTCTCTCGTGGCTCCTTGAAGAACCAATGTTTCCAAATGAATACAAGTTATGGAGTAAAGTTATGTAATAATAACATTAAATGAATCACTTATGTTAGATTAGGGCATTATAATCTTATTAAAGTTGTTTGATGGTCCATTAAGTTAAAGTTAGGTCAAGTAAGTGGATTTAAACGGTGTTTCTCAAGTAACTTGTACGTTTTGGTGTAGAGTAGCGCACTTATATTTGTACTCTCAGATGCTCGACAGTAATGGTGCTCACAAAGGATATGTTCACAGTTCAATAATGGAGTTATTTTAACTGAAATATCATTGGTAATGGTGGATACCATGGAGGACCTTTTATTTTATATCAAAAACTCCGTTATATTTTACATTATGTACATTACACATGTCTTCATTTGTGAAAATAATCAGGCTGTTTTATTAGCTTATCCTTTAAAGTTATTTTTCGAATGAAAACACGTGTGTTGCATGCGTTTGTATCGTTTTAATTCTAAACTTTTGAAAGTTTAGAATTAAAACGATAAAAACGCATGTAGCACACGTATTTTTTTATTGTTGGCAGGTTATCCCTTGGCATGACATTTACGGATAAGTGATGACACAGTCTAACAAGGAAATACACTAATGTAGAAAGAAGTAATGAAACTCTTATTTGCTTGACGACGGTTGATGCACCCAGCAGTTGTTGCCTTAATTTGTAAAAAAGAAATCAGACTGATTAACTTATCCTATAAATGCTAATTCACGAAAGTCACTTATTTTTATAAGGATCACACTGAGATGATTCCTTAACTTACAAAAAAGCTTTTGAAAGTTGAGAATAAGAACGATACACGGCACACGTATTTTTTTTATTGACGACAGGTTATCGCTTGACTATAATGCCATCTGAGGATAAGTGATGACACAGTCTGAGAAGGAAATGCAATAACGTAGAAAAAGGTAATATGCCTCTTAATTTTTTGACGTGTTTAACGTGACTGTTTCAATAGTCGAACGCTCCGGTGGACCGTCACCTGAGAACTGTAGAGACGCGCGCCGGATTGTCACTATTGAGTCTGCCCCACGGCGATAAACAGATGGCGCCAGCGTTCCACAGACTATTGCACTCCGACATATGTGTAATTAAATAAAGGATATCTCGTAATTATACGACAGTTTGAATATTTTATGTAAGAGTAATGTTTTTAATTTATAGCTGAGACGCGATTTATAGTAGAGTTTAATTCCATACAATATCTTTTTCCGTTTATTTCTTTAGTAACGCTTGACTAAACACAAACAGATTTATGTTTATTTATCACAAGTATGATCGAAAGCAATGAATCATAATGAATGTGACGTAAACACATATTCTTCCCATTTAATAGATTCAAAGTGTTATTGCGGGACGTAAATTGGCAATAGAGATTCGCGCAAAGACTCTTAATATAACATTAAAAGTGTTAAGGGAACACGAACCGCTCATAATAAAGTTATTTATGTAATATAGAGAAGCTATCGATGATAATGTAGGTTATCGAAATACTATTCATGAAAGTCTTATAGATAGTAGATCTTATCAATATTATTTCAACTATGCAAAATGTTACCCGAGATATAGGGAATTTAATTTAATTTTCAATAGCCTGCGGAAAATATTCAGCGGAAAGAGTGTAGTAATGTGACAAATTAGTTAAATCTAAGAATTAAAAATCTGGTGTCACCGTTTTTGTTATTGAACTCCTACGAAAAGGCTTTTATTTATATCTGGTAGGTTCTTTAGATGTTTCGATAGAAAAGATCGTAATGTATTTGTAATGCACCAAGTATTTTTAATCCCGATAGAAAGATGCACAGATCAGTTGATAATATAATTATCTATATGTAGGTATACCTACATATAATGAATAGTCACCAATAAGAGGCATACATTATGCCTCTTACTGGTGACTATTTTTTTAGACTGACGTTGAAACTGCCAAAATAGTGTATTTCGCTTATTTTTAACCGACTTCAAAAAAAGGAGGAGGTTGTCAATTATCTGTATTTTTTTAATATTTGTTACCTCATGACTTTCGACTGGGTGAACCGATCTTGATGATTTTTTTTTATATGAAAGGTGGTGCTTGTTATCGTCGTCGTCGCTTCAACCAATGGACGTCCACTGCTGGACATAGGTCTCACGTAATGACCCCCACAAGGCCCGATCTTGCGCCGCCTGGCTCCAGCGGCTACCGGCGACCCTCTTTATATCATCGGTCCACCTTGTCGGGGGTCTGCCTACACTGCGCCGTCCGGTGCGGGGTCGCCACTCCAGCACCTTCGGCCCCCAACGTCCATCGGTCCTTCGGACTATGTGCCCCGCCCATTGCCACTTCAGGTTCGCGATTCGTAGAACTATGTCGGTGACTTTGGTTCTACTACGGATCTCTTAATTTCTAATTCGATCACGTAGAGAAACTCCGAGCGTAGCCTTCTCCATCGCACGCTGAGTGACTCTGAGCTTCCGCATGAGGCCCATAGATAGCGACTTTCGTGCGTGCTTGTCGTAGGGTCCCATTTTTTAATAATCTAGTTCTGATGATGGCATCCATGAGAAAACCGGATAAGTTTTAAATTTGCATTAAGCATGTGCTCGACAAATGGACGAATAACGCAAGATCACTCCAACCGATTTCGATGATTCTTTTTTTATTGGTAAGGATATACTTCAAGGGTTGTTTCATGATAGTTTCGTTAGGTTTGATCATGAGATCCATGACAAAGTAACGGAACTCTTCAATTCTTAGGAGAAAATTAACGATACTCGGCAGAATCTTTTATAAGATCTCCGGATATTTGAGTCACCTACCGTAACATTGGTATGGTCAAGTGATTGTCGTAGTTAAATATGATGATCAATGGAAGTCTTCAACGGCTTACAGTATGGGTGCAATTTTTGGCAGAATATATAATTGTCTGTAATCAAATAGCAATGAGCTTATGTTTCTTGCTGCATTGCAATATTTATAAGGTATAAGTATTGTGGTTTTTTATGTTGTTATTGTTGCGAGTACGATATAAAAGACTGGTGATAGCGGGGTGGCAAATTGACTAACCTGTAACGTATTAGGTTGTGGGTTCGATCCCGGGTGTGACGATATCATTGTAAATTTTACTTTGTTTGATTTTAAACGGTGCTGTCTCATACGAGCAACACGTTTTTGAGGTGTACACATATTGACGTAAATTGTTAGTTTACTTCAGATTTACTAAAAATAAAAAAAATAATAAAAACCGACATCGACTCCAAATATAAGAATACGAAGAACTCTAAAAAAGAATACGCAATTACTTTTACTTTTTAGAGCATATTCATATATTTGTAAGAGTTTGATTTGAAGGCAGTTCTTTTTTTTATTAAAGTTTTTATTTATCGTAGCATTATGTCTTACGGCATACTGTTATGGGGTAAGGCGGCGGACATTGAAGCTATATTTATTTTACAAAAAAATTTCTTCTGCTTCTCTAAGAGATAAATTTGAGGAAACAGCAATATATATGTCGGAGAATCAGAGAGAAAACGGAGAAAAACAAAGCACAGGGGCGTAGGGTTCTCCGCTCGTTATTAATTGGATTCATTATTTTATTTCTTATTCTGTGGGCGTTCGTGGGTAATGTTGGTGCAATCAAACACTTTATTAATTAACTCGAGTTATAATGTTCAATCATTTAATGTTCCCGATATCAATTTGCACAAACTTATTAAGAATAATAGCTAGGAATGCGACAGTTTCAATAGTCGACCACTCCGGCCGACCGCCGCTCGAGAACTGCCGAGAGACGGGCCGGACTGCCACTTATTGACTCTGCCCCCACGCCGATACTAAGATGGCGCCAGCGTTCCACAGACTATTACACACGGACCAGCGATCCACAGACTCTTGCACTCCGACATATATATCCATGATAATATTCACGTATACAATAAATAAAAGAAATACACAATTTTAATACAAGAAATAAAAACGAACTTGTAATTCCATATTTTAGAGTGAAGAAAGTTCAGAAATCATTTGTCCGGTTGAACATACGCATTTTTAATAAGATATCGCAATCAGTTTTAGATTTGCCTCAACATAATTTGAAGAAATATGGCAAAAACATCCTATTACAAAAGGCATATTATAAAGTTAAAGATTATTTAAGCGATAGAAATATTTGGGCTTGATTCCAGGTGCTCACAGAAGCAATACATTACACAATGTGAAATACAAAACTATCTCTAAAAGAGTAACCGTTGAGTTTCTTGTCAGTGTTTTCTCAGTGGATTTAACTTTCCGAACCGGTTGTAGATTTGTTACCAACGGGCACACTACTGACGATTGAATAGTGCTTTTTGAGCTTACTGGAATAAAGAATATTTTGATTTTGACTTTATCTAAATTCTTTCGTAAAATTTAAATATTCTTTATTCAAGTAGCCTTTGTAGAACTGCGAGTCATCAAAAATACGTTTTTATATATATTATGGCCTATTTAATACTATATACCAAAAATTGTACTTCACATTAAATTTGTGATAGAAATTTACTGCGATTTATACAGCTCCCTCAAGGCCTGTTTTATTTCACACAATGTACGTATTATGTTGTCGTTCCATTTATTCATGGTATCAATCAAAACTCCTCATTCAGTATTCTATTTAAGATGTGTTGTTTAATCAAGTTCATAATATGGTATATATTATTTCTTAAAAAATATATTACATTTTTTCCCTATTATTCAATAAAAGAGATAAATGACATAGGTAAGAACATTAGCAAACATAGTATACCTTTGTGGGACATCTAACCTCAGAAAGTGAAAGAATTTTACAACACATTGATATAGGTTCTGAGATATAAACATGCTAAAGATTTTTTACATACGTACATACATTTATTCATTAAATACAATATATAAATATACACACGTGCATATATAAATACTATAAATATATCTATGACAATTATAAATATACGAGAAACGAAAAGAGACCAATTTTACTTGAATTATTTTTGAAAATGTGTCTGATACGTTGATTTATAATTTGTTTCTTGTCAATTTCAAGTACCTTATATTACGTACTTATATTTACGTATGTTTAATCATCTACAACATAATTTATTTATTATACCTTGTTTTTTTTGAAAGACCCAGCAAAACGGCACTGAGACTAAAAAATAAAGACTGACGTTATCTAATGCTAAAGAGAGTGATTACGGAATTAATTTTTAATAATGTATCTATTCTGATGCTAAAAAGCTATCTCAGATGAGATAAAATATATTTTGTAAGACTCTACTATATTGTAATACCGAAATTTAGGAAAAAACCTTATTACCTTCGTTTAACAAAACCGAAGAACGTTCCATAAAAATATTGTAAAATCACATCATATTGTTGTCTATAATGGTTTAATATATTAACCAATTAAATCACAAAGGTATATTACTGCAGTTGTATATTTAATAAGAAAATTATTTATGCATATATGTTACTTCGCTTACGAAGTAAAGAAATTTCCTATAAATGTACACAACCACTATGTACCATACTTCCAATAAACCATAAGGCCGAAAGATATATAGCTCATTTTTCGAAGTGAAAATTCTTTAGGCACATGGGGAGTAAAATTTTTACAGATAAATCTCGTGATAAGCGTCACGAAGATGTGCAGCGTTTCTTATGCTAATTCGTTTGATGGTTAGGTAGTTTTAATATTCACAAATAACATGCTGCGTTTTAATTTGCCACTCGTCATTAAACAATTTAATATACTATTTTTCATGTTTAACACGTTTATTTATATGTGTAAATAACATTTATTTAAAAGTACTAACGTTATTACATAATTTCCCTAAAAATACTATTTTTCCCTCCTTCTCGTCTCGGAAATCAAAAGTTATAGATTTGTATAAATATAAACAAGACTTAAAAGTTGTGTACTTTACAAAGTACACAACTTTTAAGTCTTGTTTAAAAAAAAGTGCGTGCTTACAAGCACGCACTTTTTTTTTAATGCAAACAGGCTAGTGAGTGACTGTAATCTTACTACTTGATACAGTCTAGGATAGAAACGCGCCTTAGTAGTAAGAAATAATACACTTCTTATGCTACCTTGCATCGTATCGAAACGTAAATTCTTTCTTTTATGGCATGTCGTGAAAGGGTGTTACTAGTCACGGCCGAGACCCGCTACCAGTCCAAACCAAGAAAAATTTGAAATTGTCGTTGCCCTAGCCGGGTGTCTAACCCAAGACTTCTGTTAGCAAAGTAAATAATCGCACCATTACGCCAACAAAGCTATGAGATAAATCAATATGTTAAATACTTAAACAGCGGCTATACTTTACCATATTTCTTATTTCGTAAAAGTATAATAAAGGATTCTGTAAGGAACAGAAAACATGTGGGCGAACTACAGTATTAAGCCGTCTCGGTAAGATTGATCGACGAAATGTAACTAGAAGTAATTCCACCAAAATGAGAAAATAATACGTAACTCGAAATAACCATAGGGCCGACAAGGACTGAAAAGGGCGACCTAACCAATTGACAGTTACACAACTGTTTACTTAATAAATGAATACACAGAACGTACAAACAAAAACTGAATCAAGAAAGAAGTTGGGTCAAAACTATTTTCCATTACGACAAAGAAGTAGTGTTCACTATTATAAAGAATTATTGTTTATTATTATTATGAATTAACTGACCCGTCCAACTTCGTACCGCCTCAGAATCAATAAATTGCGAACAGAGGCCCCGGGTTCGATCCCCGGTAGAGCGAATTGAGGAAATCGTATTTTCTAATTTGTCTAAGTCTGGTCTGGCGGGAGGTTTCGACCGTGGCTAGTTCTACAAGCAGAGACGTACCGCCAAAACAAAGAGATTTGTATACGATGGTATACAAATGGTAGAAACCGTACGGGGTATATTGCCTCTTACCCAGATTATCGCGTTTCCATCTTAGACTGTATCTTTATTTACCATTTGGTAAGATAACAGTCAAGCGCTAAGCTGTTACCGATTTAAAAAAACTTAAATAAGAAATGTGGTTAAAACTTAACCGGAACAAAAAAAATGTAATCAAAAAACCCAACCTTTACGCCCAGATTTCCGTCAAATATTGATATTGTGATCAGAAATTGTTGGTTATCAATGTCAAATGGCTGAAACAGATGAAAAAAGGATTATTTTAAATTTAATTTCTGAACGACGGGACGAATATCAAATGTTTGACAGGTAGGAATAGTCTGTAAGGGAAAGCGAAATTGTTATTCTTACTATATTTCAAGAATAGGTCNATTTCAAGAAATTTTTGTTATTTACTCACCTTTAAAGCCTTCCCAGGACTTATTTCCCACAAATATTTCAAAACCGAATAACCAGTTGTTCTCGGGTTTTAGCGACAGTAATGAACAGTAATTGATTTTTATATATAGATATAAACCTAAACAAATTCGTACTTGTTAATTGTTTACTAGTTTTGGTGTAAGATGTGAATGTACTGTTTTACTCCAAGGAAATGGTTTAATTATTTTAAAATTCAGTCATAGTATGGTTAAACTTGGATGTTTTAAAAAAATTCAATAATATGAAATGGACTAGATGTCTTTATAAAGTCGAAGGAAACGAGCAACAATAATTTAGCCTTGGTGCCAGAATATAATTTTAGTTTCCTGTTTTCTTATTGGAAAACTTAGTGTGTTATTAGTGTACATCTGTAAGGAAAACTTTAAGTACAGCCGAACTTTAATATCAAAACTCACTTAGTAGAAATGTTCCGTAGTTGAGATAAGTTTTTGGCATGTTGTTGCTATACGGTGAAATTTATGAAAATAAAGGCTCTAACTTTTAACTTACGTCTTAAACTTGGTAACGTTTACGACACACACTTCAGAACGTTATGCGTCAAGTGCACACTCACCATCTATTACATAGTCAAATTTAATTATACAACTCACGCTGTAGCTGTAATTAATATTTTTTGCAATACTTAAATACCAATTTAAAAATGAGCATAACAAAAACATCATTAGAATAGAAAACTGTAATTAATAGATAGTATAAAAAAATTTCAAAAAACAGTAAATAGAAAAAGCTGAATACTAATTCGGGGTTAGTCAAGCCCCATTGACATTTGAAATAGCTTGACTCATTTTTAAATTAAAATTTGTTAAAAGCCTCAAAGCTATTATTTATTAAAAAACAAGTAAATTGGCTTAATCTATTGAAAAATAAAGTCGCCATTCATATAAACTCATGCATATGCATTAAACAAAAAACGGTGGATATCGCACGTGCAAATTAAATAAGCAAAATGCCTCGCAAAAACAACATATGAAACGGAAAACGGAACTGCGATAAACTGGTTCATATAAAATAACTGACTGATTTTGTCGTTGCTTTTAAATGCCTATTTTAATACTTCACATTTTGTACTGGCCTGCCACCATACATACAGATGTGAGAAAAATTATGGTAGTAAACTCTGAATCTGATAAGGTATCTAGATTGAATATGCTTATTAGTTTCACGTTAACCTTTAGGTTGCTTTTTATAAGCTTAAAGTTTTTTAAAAGGGATTACATATTTTTATTAGAAATCTATACTATACTATATCTTGCGATGAGTTTAAAAACTTTTTTGGAAGGCTGGTGTTTCAAAGTGAAGCGACCAAAAAAAAATATACCTCGAGAGATATAAATCCACTGAATTGAATTGCAATTGAAAGTAACTGTATCAGTGTATACTTTTTAAATGGTTAAATATATTAAGTGTTAGACTATAGATAGTTAGGTGACAAAACTGATGGCTCGGAAATATTGGGAGCTGTTGAGTAATGTAGTGGCAATACCTGGAAAAATCGAAAGCATTCTGCTATGTTACGAAATAGTATGCAATACGAGGTAGCTTTAACGAAAGGAACAATTTTGCTTATTATGAGACACCAACTAACATTAACAAACAACATTAATTCTTTCCACTTTTTAAATATACACAACTTGCACTATGTTAATGATGACTTCACTATTTGAATTTATGCAATTTAGCACAATTTCTCTTTAAAACAACTACACGTCGAACCAGCAGGAATGACTATATTTACAAAATTGTTCCGTACATCAAAGCTACCTGGTATTTCTTAAAATTGCACGATGTCGTCGGTTTGTTCAAGTGTTGCTACTACATTACTCAACAACTCACAACATTTAAGAGCCATCACTGTTGTCATCTGTAGTGTAATATACGATCAGTCTAATTAATTAAAAATATATCGTGACCATGGAACAAAGCCAGATGAGCTCAGGTGTCAACTTAGTTCAGGACATCCACATAGTTAGTTGAGTTGGTAGGACCAGAAAGATGTATGTACACATATAATAAATGTAATGTAATAAAAATGTAACTTCTAAATATATTTATAACGCGAAATGTACGGTACCCGTGATTAGAATTGGTACTCATGTATCCCAAAAATAGAAAAGATGTGTGCTATTTCCTTGACATCTGTCAGCGTATTTAATCTAAGGATATTACAAAGGTATTGTACCAAAATTCGAATTGATCTCATACACACCTTTATACTCTCTTTCATTATCTTTCTTATACGAATATACGCCTATAAATTGTTTATATTATTAGTATGCGCTCTTTATTGTACACCATGCAAAAATTTATTAAAGTATAACATAGACACAAGTAATAAAGAATAGTGATGCAATTCTTGCGCTAATTTTACTGGAGAGCCATTTAAAAATTTGTATTGTTGGAATTAACTGTTGTCTTTATTGCCGATTTGAATATGAGTTGTTATCACAAGATAATATAGATTAACCTGGATTTTGAAGTGTCCTTAACTATAATTTAGTAAATATTGGATTAAGTGATTATTCATCCAAAACAGTGTTATGAATACAATTTATATCGTTAGGGCATTATTACGCTTTACACGACCTACAATCTCCCTTTTTGTAGTTACTTCTCTTAACCCGAGTTTACCTGCAAGGGATTATACCTATTTAGCAATAAATTCAACGTGTAATAAGTCTTATTATATTTGGCTGTCTTCTTATTTAAGTATGTTCTAAATTTCTTTAATGTATGTATGTTTTAATATTTGCCAGGGGGTACACATCTTTGTCTATTTGTCCGATAGTCATAGTATGGTACACGGGTATGCGATCCCGGCTCCCCGAGCTATTACTGAATCTTCTCAGGTCTTCCGAGTCAGTAATATCCTACTACCTTATATTTTCCTTTCTCTTCCTTGCAAAGTTCCTATCTTTTTGACCCGTTCCTCCCATTTATTCCATTTTCCTACCCACTTCCTGCCAGTCCAAGGTGTACCGTGCCGAGGGACTCATGGCTAGGGGCATTTGCCTAGTCGCAAGCGGTGGCCCTGGGACCGGGCGAACCCAGAAATAGGCTAGCCTTATTCTGGCATGCGGGGCTCTGCCAGAATGGACCTATGTTCCCTTGCTACTCGTGGGAACGCAATGGTGATATTATTACATTCCAAAAATGGCGGCGATGAGATTCGCAATCCATCACGTCACGTTCCTAATGGGGGCGAAAAGCGGGCTACCGAGAGCCGCTTTGCTACTTTGAATGTAAGAGGAGGAATGAATGAAAAGATTGATGAAGTATGCCAGATGATGCATGATAGGTGCATAGATGTACTCTGCGTGAATGAGACAAAGAGGAAAGGATGTGATACCACGAAACATAGCCCTTACACAGCTTACTGGTCTGGTGTAAGCAGTGATAAGAGAGGCTGTCAGGGAGTTGGTATCATACTTTCCGAAAGAATGGATGATTGTGTGAAAGAAGTGAAATACGTGAGTCCTAGACTCATCTGGATCAGGCTAAAAGTTGGACTTACTCGGATCTTTGTCTTGGGTGCTTATGCTCCGACGGATCTGGGCACCAGAAAGTCCAATAAAGCCCAAAAAGAAATAGATGAGTATTGGGAAAGTGTGAGTGATACGTTGAATGAATGTGAACCGAATGAGCGAATAATTATGTTAGGAGATTTTAATGGATGGGTAGGTGTGAAACGTGATGGATATGAAAGGACTCTTGGTATGTTTGGTGACAAACGGGTGAATGAAAATGGACGAAGTTTGCTTGGAATATGTGTGGAACATAGTCTTTTTGTGGCAAACACTATGTTTGAGCACAAGGGGATTCATGTGTATACAAGGGAAGAAGGGAATGCTAGAAGTATGATTGATTTTGTAATTGTGGACGAAAAACTGAAGAAGAAAGTTCTAGATGCTCGAGTATACCGCGGGGTCGACATCGATACTGACCACTACCTGGTCGTTGCCCGAATCGGTGGTCTTTTTAATCGGTGGCGCCATAGAAAGAAGGAAACCTCGAGCATTCTTGAACGAATAAAAGTGGAGAGATTGCAAGAAGAGGATGTTAGAGAAGAATATCTGAAAAATTTGAGTGGGCGATTCAAGAGTGAAGACGAAGGAAATGAGATTGAAAGTTTATGGAATAAATTTAAAGATGGAGTGGTTGGTGCTGCTATTGATGTATGTGGCGTGTCTAAAAGGAGGAAAGGTAAGAAAGAGAAGAATTTGTGGATGGACAAAAATGTTCAAGCAGCTGTGTGTGAAAAGAAGAAAGCTTGGTCCGATTGGTTGGCTACAAAAGCGAACCAACGAATGCAAAAGGCAACGAATGATGACGTAAAAAAGGCAAGAATGGAATACAAAAGGGTGAAAGTAATCGTGAAAGAAGCTGTAAGAAAGAAAAAAGAAGAATACAGTGATATGTATGATAGGAGACTTTCTGATGATTTTCAGTCAAACAAAAAGTTTTTCTGGAAATCAATACAATTTGCCCGAGGGAGATCTACTTCCTCGGAGCTTTGTAAAATCAGAAGTTTAGATGGAAGTTTAATAAAAGGAGAAGAATGGATATTGAAGAGATGGAAGGATCATTTTGAAAGTTTGTTTGAAAGAAATGAAGCAGAGGTAAATATGGCCTCTGCGGATAGCAATGAATGTAAGACAAGTGATAGCGAGATTAGTATGGATGACATCATGAAAGCGATAAAAGGTATGAAATCAGGTAAGGCTGCTGGGTATGACAGAGTGTCAGTCGAGATGCTGAAGGCTGGCCGCGGGATTGTGGTAGCTCAGCTGTACTGCCTTTTCAATATATGCTGGGAGAAAGGTCAAGTCCCAAGAGATTGGAGCAAGGCCGTAATTGTCCCTCTATATAAAGGAAAAGGGTCACAGCAGGAGTGCAAAAATTACCGCGGTATCAGCCTTCTTAGTGTCGTCGGCAAATTGTATGCAAAGATATTAATTGAAAGGGTGATTAATGAAACTGATGGGAAAATATGGGACGTGCAAGCGGGATTTAGAAGAGGAATGGGATGTACGGATCAGGTCTTTTCTTTACGGTGCATAACTGAAAAATGTTTGGCTAAACACCAAAAAGTTTATTGCGCGTTCGTAGATTTAGAAAAGGCCTATGATCGAGTGGTGAGGAATGAGCTGTGGTCAACGTTATCTACGTATGGGGTGAGCGGTTGTCTGATCCAAGCATTGAAGTCTCTCTATGAGGGTTCTAGTGCCTGTGTCAGAATAAACGGAGCGTACACGGAGTGGTTTCCTGTCGAAAGAGGTGTTCGACAGGGATGTGTTGCGTCACCATGGCTGTTCAACCTATTCATGGATAAATGTTTGACAGATTTAAAAGAAAGTATGTATGGGTTAAGAATGAATGAATTACTCATCAAATGTTTACTCTACGCTGATGATCAAGTAATACTTGCGTCATCCGCTAACGAGCTACAGGAGATGCTAAATATTATGAATGAAGCTTTGAAAGGGAAAGGAATGAAAGTGAATGTAAACAAAACGAAAGTTATGCTTTTTGAACGAGATGAATCTATGATGAATGGCAATATTTTGATAGATGGGGAACAAGTGGAAGAGGTGAAAGAATTTGTATACTTGGGATCTAAATTTACAAAAGATGGAACATGTGAAAGTGATATCGAAAGGAGAGTGAATGCAGGGAATATGGTAAATGGTGCTCTGCATGCTTTTATGAATAGCCAGATGGTGTCTCAAAGGGCTAGACTGGCAGTGCATGCTGGAGTGTTGGTGCCAACACTTATGTATGGTAGTGAAAGTTGGGTATGGCAGAAGAATCACAAAAGTAAAATAAATGCGGTAGAGATGAGAGCGTTGAGAAGCATGAGTGGATTAAAACTGAGTGACAGAGTAAGAAATAGTGTGATAAGAGAACGTTGTGGTATAAAAGAAGACGTAGTGACTAAAATTGAGAAAGGTATGCTTAGATGGTTTGGGCATGTAGAGAGAATGAATGAAAGGAGACTGACAAAAAGGATTTATGAGTCAAGAGTGAATGCGAAAGTTGGAAGGGGAAGACCAAGGCGAACGTTCCTGGACCAAATCCAGGACATTTTAAATAACGGCCAGGTCAAGAGTACTCTAAACCGACGAACTTGTATGAAAGGTTTAATGAGAATGAAAGAAGCGAAGGAGATATGCAAGGATCGTGGCAAGTGGAAGGATGTTGTCTCTGCCTACCCCTATGGGAATGAGGCGTGATGTTATGTATGTATGTATGTATGTATGTTCTAATTATATACCATAACTAGCGTCCCGGTACGAGCTTCGCTACGTATAAAGTTCAAAAAAGTAAAAAAAAGTTCGTAATTATGAAAAAAAGTTTCAATTTGACAGTATAATCCCTATTAATAAAATTGCGCCATTCATTGAATTCATTTGTTTCAGAAATGTGATACCGAATACTAAATAGTCGGACTATTAAACAAAGCATACAAATTTGGTTTGGATAAGTGATCCCGTTCTTCAGTTATAAAATTACAACGAAAAGTTGGCATTGATTTATATATATATATAAATCAATATATATATATATATATATATATATATATATATATATTTATATATATATATATATATATAAATCAATATATATATAGATTAATCGAAATTTATCCTCATTGTTAATTACCAAAACCTAATAGAGAAACAGAGTTGCTTTCGCATTAATAATATTAGTATAGGTTACAACTGTGCCAATAAAGTGCCTACACGAAGTATACCTACTTTAATCACTTGTTAGATTATGCCGTATGCAAAGCAGTGATCATTTATCAGCGCTATCTAAGCATTACCCATTCACGTCGCCGCCAGTTTAGCTTCATAAGCGTCGTTGATATGCGAAACCAATTAACATTTCCACATACAGAGCGAAGTAGATGTCTGAGTGAATTATACCGCTTCAAATTTTAACTAAGTCTCTGCTTTAGAGCGATCGCTTTCAATGAAACTTTAATTAGATGTTCTCTTATCGGATGTGCACAAATTTTGTACAAGCGAAGTTCCGTGAAACAACTAGTAACGGAATAATACCTTTAATTAGCTACAGTATCGCAAAAACAACATCACCGCACATCGCGTGTGTTCCTTTGACAAATTTAAAGCCATATTAACAGTCTGAACGCGAATCTCAACTGCCGTTTTACGTTCCGCATTAACACTTTAAACGTATTAAATAGAAATACTACAAAAATGTATTCATGTCACACTCATAAAGATTAATTTATATCGCAATAATATAAGTGACTACAATTTCAAATATTTAATAAAATCAATATCTTGTTACCACTCAGAAGTGTTAGTATTCATTGACTATTTAAAAATCGTATTTATTCGACATATATTTAATTTATTGTCAATGGAATCTAAAATTCTGTTTAAAAAATTAGCAAATTTAAAAATACTCTACAGATATTGAAAGGAATTTTTTTTAATTGATCCAGTAATTTTTACGTTGATTATTATAGATTAAAAAAAATAAAAACATAAATTTATAAAACTTTCTTCTATAATATTAGAGAAGAGATTTATTTGTAATACTTTATTGTCTCAGAACTTCCCTATACACAACATTTGACGTAGTTTTGTTTTGTTACATTGACTTTAGATTGACATTTTAAATTGATTATATCTTTTGAATGGAATCGTCGCTTTAACTGATGGACGTCCACTGCTGGAAATAGGTCTCACGTAATGGCGTCCACAAGACCCGGTCCTGCGCCGCCTGGCTCCAGCGGCTACCGGCGACCCTCTTTATATCGTTTGTGGGGGGTCTCCCTACACTGCGCCGCCCGGTGCGGGGTCGCCACTCCAGCACCTTCGGGGCCCCTTGAATGAAATGTCCGATTTTAATTATTTAAAAAGTATTTTATAGATATTGTAACGGTTTTGAATAAAATATCATTTGATAGGATAACAATTAATACAGAGGTATGAATAAAATAGTTTGATTATTGTCGGATATTTTTTAACTTTTAAAATGCAATTAAGTAATTATAGTGGCATAACTGACATTTGGTATTGCCTTTTTGACTTTTTGTTGATATTAATACGATCTATAATAGTGCGAAATATTTTTTTGTTCAATAAAAAATAGATTGAGATTTTTCCTCAGCGCACGCGATGACAGATTTTTTGTGACTAATATTTTCACACCCTGGGTTACATTAATAGATCCCTATTTTTTTAAAGAAAGTAATATAGCCTATGTCACTAAGTGAAAATGCAGCTTTCTAATGGTAATAAAATTTAGAAATCGGTCCAGTAGTTTTTGTGTGGAAAAGTAACAAACATACATACATGCGAAAACACACATCATTCCTCTTTATAACATTAGTTAAGATGTAATTATGAGTTTATAATACAGAAAAATATAGATTATACAAGATTCCGCAATATCCATAAATAAAGTTTTGAATAGTGCTTATTGTGTCATGCAAATCAGCAGTGCTGGGCAACGTAAGTCAAACTTTTTTAATTAGGAAAATTAAATAAGGATGACTTGGGTTTTATTACTCTGGTTATCTTCTAAACGTTTTGGTAACATTAACTTAAATACCATAGAGATGACGATTCCCACCCAATTGTTTTTATACAAGGTATATTTGTAAAATCGTGTTAAAGTGGAGTCCACCAAACCACTGGAAAAGGCTTTATTTTAACTTTTCGGCATTCGTTAACTGAACAAAATTGTTATATCTGTCGACATAATATCTGACTAGCTAATCAGTTTAATCGGCTTTGAATTCTAACGTTTATCTGCTTATCTCATATAAGTGTTAATGCTAGTGATATCGTTCACCGCTTTATATACATAGTTAGATTTTTTATTTGCTAGGCAGTGTTTATCGTCTTTGTTTTTATCTTGAGGTCGAACATCGTGTTAAGTATAATAGTATATAGCTGAAATATGTATGTTTATGACAATGACCTGTAATATGATATTAAGAAATATTAATTCATCATGACTGCCTCATGGGTCTAGTGGTTAGCACGTTCGACTACAGACATGAGTTCCTGGTTTCGAGTCCCGGGTCGGGCCAATTCGAAATCGATATTGAGTTTTCCACTAAGATTTTCTCAATATTTGCCCGAAGTTGGCAAAAATTTGGCGGTGTGATCCATCCCCGTGCCTCGAAGAGCACGTTAAGCCGATTCCTGCGTCTGATTTCTTTTCGGTTGTCTCGGATTGCCGTCACATCTGACTATGAGAGTGAAGGAATAGAGAGTACACCTGTCTGTACTATGCCTGCCAATCCACAGTGGAGCAGCGTGGTGGGTCTATGCTCTAATAACCCTCTCTCTATGAGTGGGACGTTAATGGGCTGCTACTTACTTTACTTTTTAAATTCATCATTATTATGAAAGATACACGTCGCATTAATTTCACCACATATACAATGACAAACTTATCAAAGAGAAGGAGCGCTCAATTTACGCATGTCTTCACAATTTCCCCAAAATTACTTATACTTCCACCCAAACTTCAGAGTCAATCAACATTCTTGGCAATTTATTACACGCTCACTAGTAGGTGTTACTTTAGTAAAGTGTTTTAGCTTTTGTTTTGCAGATTCACAACTATGTTTCCTCAAAACCCAGGATAAGTAACTAAACGGTATAAGGGTATAAAGACCAAAATGATCCTAATTAAAAATATCCATTAGTGATCTACCATTATAAATTATCATCACTCACCATAACCAATATACAATAAATATGTGTTGCTTACAATTATTTGGATTAAGAAACAAGCAAATGTGACAATGTAATGTTAAATCAATAATATTTAATTATGTAGACACCAATTAGTAGATACAATGCAGTGACTCAATTAGGCGATTAATCCCTATAGTGTTAAGGATATATTTCATTTATACGTGAAACACACTAGATCTTTAGGTACTATAATATTTTAGGCATTATGAGTTACTAGAACCGTTAGACCCTGTTAGTTACAATTGGAAGTTAAGTTATAATGTGCCTGGGTTTATTAGTCCTAATTATGACAATAATAAAAACCTATCGGATTATATGTATACCTTTTGGATTTTCAAGCGGGTAGATAGATTTTATTTTGGACATTATTTTTTAATCCTATATTGATCCGGTAAAATGTAGTGATAATTTCATGAATTATCTGTGGTGATAATAAGCGTTACCGCTATGTTTCTAAAAAAACAGCTTTACCCTTTTTTGAGATATTACACATAAAATAAAAAGAAGGAAAACTCACAGTTGCTCTGGCTATAAATTAATTTATCTGCCACGACATCAATTTATCAAGTAGACAAGGGACAGACGACGTAGACACTCCTTGTAGCTAGAACATCTCTATCTAGAACGTAATGAAACAGTCTGTGCAAATTTTGGGAACAAGTTCAATTAAACTACCCTAAGAAAGTTATTTTTTATTTATAAATCCCAATTTTTTAATTGAATCACAAAATTGGTAGCAATTCCTTTGGTTGCATTTCTAGTGGACATTGAACTTATATGATACAGTTACCTGCTCGAAGTGATTACATCTTGCGTGAGGTAGAGGTTAAACCAAAAATTTATATTAGTCTTAAAACTAATCAAAATAAACAATTACATAAACTTCTATTAGTATAAATTTTTATTGCGACAAAATGTAAGTACCCATTTTGATAAATGATTTATATTAATGTCGAGACCATCTGGTTCTGAATGAGTGTCGTTGTTGAGGTAAATGTGCTATTATCGTGAGAGGGTACGATGATTGTGATCCTTTTCATTGAGGATTTATTGAATTACTAGAGATCTATCTCGCTTCCCGTTCGCTCTTTGGATTTCTTTTATACAACGACTACAAACGGGAGCAGGTGTATTTATGCGAAGTGACTATTGTATCGTATATTAACCTTCAATCGTCATTATAATAAAAGTTCGTATCCATATCACGCTCTATGATTCATCTATCCTGTAGGCGTCACAACATTATTTTTAAGTATTTATAACCCACACTATCCAATATTTATATTTAAGATATGATATTTATGTACGTATATATTTACACCAAAAGTTTTCAGTTTATTCTTGGCGTTCTTATATTTTCAAAAACAATTATTTTAATGAACTATCCAATCTATTTAACTAAGAACTATCCAATCGCATCTACAATCCTTTTATGATAAAATTTTGCTTCCCATTCGTTAACTCATATCTACGATTTACTTCCTGTATACTTCTTAATTTCGATTTGAAATAACTGAATATAGCTTGGTTAAACCACAATAAAGTTCGTTATGTGAAGTGTTAGTAAGCAACTATTTATAAGTATAAGGTTTTTCATCCGTGGACTGAATTGCTTGGTATTATATTTAAAATAAAATAATACATAAGATATTTAAATTAAAGTAATATTTTAAATAAAGGAAGAATACGGTTCATTTCAATAACCGTATTCTTAAAAACGAAGGGCTTGTTATTGGTGAATTTCTAAATATTGTAATTGTAGCCAATTTGCTATAGAATCGTTATGTTTTATAAATGATTAGAATTATTTATATTGAAAGCTAATAGGGAATTGTAGTTTCAAATTGAAAAAGATAATTAACAAATGTTTTTGACAGAAAACACTCTCATTGATGTTTAGACATACATGTCTCATTATTTAAAGCTATAGAAGGATATGGATTGTAAAAGTTAGTTTAGTTTTCAGTTTTAATCAACTTCAGCTGCCATTTATTGTGTTTTAAGTTATTTGTGTTGGTAAATCGGGCTGCTCTGCTATCCAAAGCTAAATGTATTTCTCAAATTAAAAAAAAAACAAGGTTTTGTCTTTGTCTTATTAATGTGTCATAATGATAATTCTGTATTTAATATTTAAAGTTAATTGATATTTATGATGCCATGGTAACTCGATATTAATTATAACATTCATACAAAAAACTAACTAGCTAATAATTATTGACTTTAGTAAATTTATTGTCATGAAAGTTTATTGAGCTTAATGAATTTAAAGAATATTTTAGTTTGGTTTTTGACTGTCACTGTGAAATCCTATTTAACTTAAAAATAGTTAGAACTATGAGCATATTCTTAATTTACTGATTAAATCTCATTCCTTTATAGACATATTTCAAAAACTCCTTCCTTTACTTTATGTACCTAAAATAAAAATGTAATAATGTAACGTTTTCTTTATTTTATATTGTCGAAGCCATAACTCTAAAAGGTTATTCTTGTAAAAGTAGATTCTTTAATTTTAATTTATTCAATTTCGTTGAAAATAAATACGCTTTAAGCTTAGAACTTAGTTTCTTGTTTAAGTCGTTCAAAGCCCTTCTTTAGAAACCGACTTTAATGAAAAACAAATTTTGTGTAGCGTTTCAAGATATTTACTGCGTTCTCCATTTAAATAGATAAAACACTGTTTCTTTAGAGACACTTACGGTCTTTTGTGCATACTGTAATACAGTTAATTGTATATAGATTTTTTTGCAATATGTACCTTTACTCTTTGTAAAATCTTTCTAACAGTTGCTACTGAAATGTCGCCTTTCTTTTTAACGTTGGGAAATGCATTTACGTAGTATTAGACTTCCTCAGAGAGGAACCTTAATTGGACATGTTTTGCAATGTATAAATAACCTAAAGGGGACCAGGCGCCTCATACAGTAATTTAAAGATATTTGTAATATACTTATAATAATATACTTTTAATCGTGTACAAAGTAATTTTAGCGTAAATAGGAATATATAATAAGGAGTGGGATTTCAGGCGTCGTATATTTGCACACGTCATACGGCCTTCGTTAACTCTCGGTCAGTCTTATCCGGGATATCAGAGAGGAATGTGCTAGCGCTTATCGGATGTTCCACTAATGGATGCAGTGGGTTCCGTTGGGTTTCAGTGGGTATCTTGAGGCCTGCCTCTTGATGAGGCTCGACACTAGTGGGGGTGCATAAATGCATTCCCCAGCATCAAAAAAAAAGACTTGACATACCCTAGAATTGCTCCTGAGATATGCAGGTTTCCTCACAATATTTTACTTCACCGAAAATCACTACGATGAATTTGAAAGGACAATCAAATGCTACAATAGAATATTACTTACACAAAATTAATAGATCTTCAATAGCACTGGAGTTGGGAATTGAAAAATTTATATAACAATTGTAAGTTAATAGACAAAATAAATTTATGCTGTGGGTAATTTAGAAATTAATTATAAACAAGAGGGTAACTAACTTACCTACTAGTTACGCTCGAAACTAGTATGTTGGTGAATTTATCGTGTGGTTTAAACGGCGGTTGATTAAAGGCATGTGTTTTGTTGTTATTTTCGGTGCATTTTGTTGGGTAATTGGATGGCTAAAGTTAATTTGATGTTATTAGAATAATTGTACTTTGAATTGGGTCGTGTAAAGCGAAACAAGTAGCGACTCAATAAGAGCTTCTAATTGTATTACAATTTCAATTACAGGCACTTTATCTAATAATTAATGGATATTCAACATTTTGAAAATGTTTTTGATAAGATGGGATGGCTACTTGCTGTTTTCAACTTTGTTAATCATCTTCATATAATCGATGGGTAACTACTGGTGGATATAGATTTCTCATAATGATTTCCACTAATCTAATATTAGTATATATACATAATGACAACTCAAATGCTGCGTTTAATAGATGTACAGTAGCGATAGAAATATAATATTTTACTTGGAAATAAAATATGATGTACAATTATTAATTTAACATAATATAATTTTATAGGTTTTCACATGTTAAACAGGTTATTACAATATATCAATCATCGATTATACGGTAAGAAGCTGAATGATACTTCTCCGGTACTAAAAATGAAAATACTTTAAAACTGTTTAAACTTGATAAAGCCATTTATTTGTAGTTCAAATCTAAGAGAGTGCAAATGTTCGGCCACAGTAGTAAAGTTGGCCAATAAATCGCATCTGGTGACTGCACGGAGTAACTTCACTAGGAGTTAAAGTTTGATGAAAGTACAACTTACTAATTCACTAAGTTGCTTTTCTTGATTGTGAGCTGTTGTAACGGTTTGTTCACAAGGATATAAAGTAATAAACAAGTTATTGTTTATATGCGTGAAATTTGAAACGACGTAATAAAATTTAGCTAAACAAATACTAAGATTTTTTTACATCAATTGCTTGTTTTATAATATAAACTTACAATCTAGATATGTATGAAGTTAGCTTTGATCTAAGTTTCTACTAAAATATAATATATTAAAGCCAAATCTAGGCTTTAATATATTATAATGGCTTATTAATGCTTAGTTTACGTTAAATATTTTTAAAATAACACGGTAGCTTGAAAACTTAATATAAATTGCTGTATTACTAGTTTATTAAGTATAAAATAAGTAGTTAATTTGAGACCAATTTATATTCATGATTGTAAAAAGGTAATTTTTGGTTGGGAAATTATCTTTGAGTTAATAGAATCATATATATATATGTCGGAGTGCAAGAGTCTATGGATTGCTAGTCCGTGTGTAATAGTCTGTGGAACGCTGGCGCCATCTTTGTATCGGCGTGGGGACAGAGTCAATAAGTGGCAGTCCGGCCCGTCTCTCGGCAGTTCTCGAGCGGCGGTCGGCCGGAGTGGTCGACTGTTGAAACTGTCGCGTTCCTAGCTATTAGTGTTAATGAGGTTGTGTAAATTGATATCGGGAACATTAAGTGATTGAACATTATAATCCGAGTTAATTAATAAAGTGTTTGATTGCACCAACATTACCCACGAACGCCCACAGAATAAGAAATTAAATAATGGATCCAATTAATAACGATGTCGGCGGAGAACCCTACGCCCCTGTGCTTTATGCTTCTCCGTTCTATCTCTTATTCTCCGACATATATAAATATATATATATATATATGTGTGTGTGTTGTGTTTTTATGTCCGGTTGCAGTCGGGAGACTAGTGGGAACAAGTTCAGTGAATTTGAAACTTATCATTACGACAAATCAGCAGTTACGCAGTATTTGTCCTACCAGGGATCGAACCGGGGAATTGGTCAAGTACCTACACCATTTTGCCAGCGAGGCTCTCCCACGTCAACCTATTAAATAAATGTGACCCTAAAATATA
Source organism: Elymnias hypermnestra (assembly GCA_015832385.1). Classification (NCBI taxonomy): domain Eukaryota; kingdom Metazoa; phylum Arthropoda; class Insecta; order Lepidoptera; family Nymphalidae; genus Elymnias; species Elymnias hypermnestra. The sequence goes on from JACTOM010000824.1 coordinate 4,991,463, forward strand.
AAATGCAAAGCTTGGGCGACTATCGATATGAGAATAAAGGAAATTATGAAACTTTATAGAATTGGAATAAGTGCTCTGTTCCTGAAAGCAGACGTGAGCAAAATATTTTCTCTTGAAAAATAGCGCTCCGTTGGTCAGCATCCGTATTGTAGGATTTGCAATTTTTCTTAAAGATGTATAGAAAGTCGCACCACAGTGTAGTTTGGGTTTAAAATATTTTTTTTACCGAACAATATTATTTTCCTTTATTTTCCGACTTGAATTTAGACTTCAGTACTGTGATAAACAAAATAAATTGTTGCTACTATAATACAACAAAATTACTTGGGATTAAAATTATTAACAAAGAAAAATAGTATCTTGTGTGTTAATCAATATCGTAAACTTACTGTATTCACAAATTACATTCATATTTGTCGAGGTGATTTTGCGTGATTGAATAACACACATCCAAATTATTGACATTTATACTACTGGAATTTACCAAACAATACAATAGCTTTGACGATTTGTTATGACATTCGCAAATATCAGTTTTATGTACGTAAACATGTGGAAATATATATTTTTAATAGATGTAACATTTATTGAAGTGAAAAATGACATTATTTTTAATTTGAAATCCTATATAAACTTGACATTAATATAAACAAAAATAAAAGTAATTAAAACGCGCCATCAGAGGCAAATGGATGGGTGCCCATAAGGCTGGCAGCGTTACCTCTTTGGACAGCGATACCTATACGCTGTTCGAAGTACCACCCGGTCTTAAAGTCACGGGCGACATCAACTAAGCGTGATGAAATTTCTTTACAAAAACTTTTAGCCTCTGAACCCCACGATCCCAATGTCTCCACGCCAAGCGGCACAAATACATATTCTAAGGCAAGACTTTCATATTTGCGCCTCTTGGCGTTTTCAGCTAACGAAGCCACCGCTCCCGGTGATTTGGAGGTAGCGTCAATATGAGATGGTGCGTATCAATACATGTAGCACCCCACACCAAAGATCTTCCTTTTTTCCAAGGCATCAACGACATTCAGAAACAGCAAGGAGGCGTGCTCTCTCTGTTAGATGTTTGTAATAAATTAAAAGATACATTTTTGCAGACGGGTTCATCCCATGATTTTTATGAAGATAAAGTAATTGGTAAATTTTGACTTGGATATGCGCCAAGTAAAAGAAGGGATGTGTTGTCCACAATTTTTATGTTTTGTGTCCAAGAGTTAAATTTCCGAATAGTAGTTAGCGTTTCTTGTTCAGAAAATAAAGTACTTAAATATAGTTCACATTTTTCAAAAATTAGAGTAAAGCCAACTTCATGAAATTCATGAATTAATATTTTTCAATCATCTAAAATAGTATTTACTTTGCCACCTAAAGTACCGTCATCAAGATACCATATGTTAAGTTCCGAAGTGAGTTTAGAAATAATAGGGCGAATGGCAAAACTAAACATAGCAGGTCAAAGGGGATCGCCTTGATGACAAACAACTGCAGAATCAATTGCAATTTCACTATTATTAAAAAACAATTTGGAGGTTTGACCATAACATTACGGGATGTAATTATATTTTTGAGGCGTACGTTTTTTCATCTGAGTCAACAAGGCTACCCTATCCAACGAATTAAATTCGTTTTTCACGTCCAATTTCAAAAGAACATTGCCTTTATCCAAAAAGTACGAGCTGCATGCACAGCGGCTTCACAACCAGCGATGCAACCAAAGTCGACTTGTTTAGGCGATAACAGCTCATTTAAAAGTGGTTTTATGTACTTACAGCAAATTTTTGAGGCAAGATGACGGAAAATACAACCAACAGCGTTTGGACGTATACCTCCATCTTTCTTCTTCAGGGCACATAAATTTGTGTCAAACAAAGTATTTGTGATTTCCTTATGTACTCGTCCAGATAACATAAGATTTATTAGCACCGTATTATCCTTCAAAAGGGCTTTACCTACCTCTCCTGTAGTTCTGCATATTAAATCTTTAAGATGATGAGAACTCAGTCCATCTAAGCCAGTTGCAGATCCATTTTTGAAGGACATAACGGCTGCCAACACATCCTCATGCTTCGCTTGAAGGTATATATCTTCTAGCTCCGGTTGACTTCTGATACCCTATGACACTGGAAACGGATGTTTAGATTTTAAAGCTGAAAAGTTTCTGGACAACCAGGTGCAATCACGTCATTGGAAAAAAGAAGGGCAGCTGCACCTTTTAAATCACCGTCTCAGACTTTTGTTCAACTTTAGGTTTTATTGTATTAGGTTTAAACTTTGAATTTATTAATAGATTTTGTAAAGCAATAGTGCAATTTGCTTTAATACTGGGTGTTAGGGAGCTGCGACCTTCTTTATTGGAATGTAATATAAAATATGCAAATGTCAATAAATGTTCCCAACTCTCTTTAAAGTTTTGAGTAACCAACCACAGAGTTAATAGATTTGAAAGTGCTTTAGCAACAGTGATACGTGCACCTTTAGGTATAGGTTACACTATTTGTATAGAATTATCATAGGGATTAAAGTAAGTAGCGCCAAGTGATTTTTTACGTATTTTCCAATATGTATACACAAATATATAACCCTTAAAGTATCGTGGCTGGGATCATAAATTACATTTTAATAAATTTCCAGAGACATAATCGTTGTATCGGGTGCAACTAAATTACTCATAAATAATAATATATACAAAATTACAGGCTTACAAGAAAATATAAATAATAAAACACTCTAACATGTCTAAAAAAAGTCAACTGATTACTTTAATTGCACTTGTAAATTCGTATTCCTGCAATCACAGTTAATAAATACTTCAAAGATAAATATCCCATTATTAATTTCCATTTTCCGAGATTTAAACTGCGTTATTATTGATAGATTTATATTTCAGACTGATCAGCTGTCTATATTTATTTATTTATTTAGTTTTGTAATTTTTGTATATACTTAAGTATAATTTCCATATTCCATTGTAAAAATATATACTAATGTCTACCTATTTTTAAGATTCAAGGCATCTCGCGTTCATAATCTAGGCAAGCATTGAAATGACAACTGCCTTTGTACTAATTTAAGTTAAAGTTTCCTCGTTGTTTCACTTCATATAACAATCAATCAGCATATCTCTCTATGCTGTGCTATCCTGTAAACATGATAAGAATTTAAGGAGGTATTTATTGTTGTAAATAACTTTTCTTTTGCCTTGAACACTTATTAGGCAATTATATTATATATCAATGAATCATATAAAAAGGTCGCTAGAGTTTACTAAACCTTATTTTAACTTTTTGCTATTTGTATATCTTGTTCATCATAATGAGATTAGAAGCTAGATATCTTGATTTAGAATTTACTTGTATCGAATTTCGTAATAAAAATAATAAAATTTCACTGAAATTTATTGGAAAATTCTCCACTCTAACTTTAGTTCTAAGCTAAAGTTACATTGTATTGAACTTCTAATACATTCCAATCCATTTAATTTAAGATACCGAAGTTATCCAAGCCCATACATTTACAGTTCCAGATCACACCCGAAACCATCCAAGCGTTCAGAGTATAAACCTTATCATGCCTATTGGATATTTTCTTTAAGTAAACCTTTGGTCTTTGCACAGTATATATGAAGGAGACAAGAGAGGCCCCGATATTTTTAATACAATATTTTGTCACCTTATATATACAATATCAATAAAAAATACGAGACTATGAAACGTTGCTATAAAAATAGCTATTGTAATGAAAATTTAAAAAAGCTGTTACGTAAATACAGACAAATGAAATAGTCGTGTAAATGGAATTCTCGTATATTTGTTATCTGTCTACGGCTTCAAAAGCTAAAAGGCCATTAAGGCGTTGGGAAAGCCGAATATTCTACGTCACCTATGACCCATTTCACCTATATTCCCGAAAGTATCACATAGTTAGGGGACCCCTTAGCTATAGAAACAATATTAACTAGCCTATAAGATTGTTAAAGAATATATAAAGTTTAGGAGAAGAGAACGGGATACAAATATTATATATTGGTAGGTCTGTTACTCAATTGATTGTTGTTGGTGGTTTAAGAGATTTATTTTTGTTTCAAAAAGAATTACAATTCACTTATTTGAAACAACACATTACAATGTTTGTTAATAATTTACACTACGAGCGCGCGTGCGAGTAGTTTTGTACCATAATAACAAAAACTTGTTCGTTATGTCGAACGCTACAGAGATGTGCGTCGACTAGATGTGCTTTACAGGCGATTGAAAGTTACGTTGGATGTATTTATTATTATGAAGCGTTAGGAATAAGTAGTAATTATTTTTCATTTTGTAAATGTGTCTTAAGGAGTTTTTTATAATTGTAAATACTTTTACATTCTTTAATATTACTTGGCAGATTGTTATATATTTGTACACTTTCAAAGGTGATATTTTTCTTTCCATAATTAGTTCTTGGTTGACCTAAAATGATATCATTAGCACTTCGAAGTCTTTTTAAAATTGAGTATTTATTTTTCTTTATTAAAGATAAATTTGTATGGATGTCACTGTGTAATATTTTTCGAATTAGGAGACATGTAAAGTATTTGTAGGTTGTTGTGATATTCATTAATTTTGTTTCTTTGTATACTTTAACTGTTGGAGTCAAAAAATCGTAATGGAATAATACTTTAATCAATTTGTTTTGGGTTATTTGCAATAATTTGATGTTAGTTTTTGCAGCTGAGCCCCAAATTTGGATGAGGTAGTCAATGTGTGGTTTGACTAGTGAGTTGTATATAATATAACGTGCTTTGGGGGGCAGACATCTCACTATACTGCGCAGCATTCCAGTTAAGGATCTCAACTTTGATCTTACTTTATCAATGTGTGGTTTCCATGTTAGTTTATTGTCTAACATTAGGCCTAGATATTTTTCACAGTCTGATCTTTTTATTATTGTGTTATTTATCTTAAGTGGTTGAAAATCGTTTATTTTTTTGCTTTTAGCCGAAAATATAACGTAATGGGTTTTGTTCACATTCAAAGTTAATAGATTAGATTGAAACCAGACATTGATTAAGTCTAGATCATTTTGGGCATCGGATATAATCGTTTCTATTTTGTTGCCATAATAGAAGATGGTGGTATCATCAGCATATAGTGACAGGTCACCTTTAAGGGCAAGTTTACTGATGTCATTTATGTAAATTAAAAATAAGATAGATCCTAATATAGATCCCTGGGGTACTCCGTATGTTATTGGGGTTTGGTTACTTTGGAAATTCTTAATTTTAACAAGTTGGTAACGATTTGCTAAATATGACTCAAAAATTTTGTAGGCCATATTAGTAATTCCTATATCACTTAGTTTACTAAGGAGTATTTTGTGACTGACTGTATCGAATGCTTTTTTTAAGTCTATAAAAATGCCGAGAGCTATTTTCTTTCCGTCTATATTATTTCTCAACTTTGATACTAAGTCTACAGACGCAGATAGTGTGTTAGATTTCGATCTAAAACCATATTGCTTCGTATATAAAAAATCTAAACTGGTCAAGTAAGAATCAAGTCTTTTATAGATTATTTTCTCGAAGATTTTCGAGATAACTGGAAGTACAGAGATTGGACGATAGTTATTTGGATCTGATTTTGATCCTGATTTGTAGATAGGATTTACTTTTGCTATCTTGAGGCTTTGAGGGAAATTACCATTTTCTAAACAGTTATTTATGCAACGAGATAGTTCATCAGCTATGTAAGTTTTTATGCATTTTAATATTTTTGTGGTTATGCCATCTATTCCTGAGCTAGTGTTAATATCCAATTTATTTATTATTTCAATAATTTCGTTATTTGTTGTTAAGTTAAGTTTATTTAGGCCATAATTAGGATGATTGGTATTAACTGTAGTGTAAATTTTGTTATTATGGTACTTTTGTGGAATAGCTTTCGCGAGACTTGATCCAATAGTCGAAAAAAAGTCATTGAAATATTCACAAATCTTGTTTCCTTCATTTATGTCTAAGCCTTCTTTTATCAATTTCACTGGTATGGGTACTTCTTTAATTCTATTGTTAGTTAGGGTGTCTAACAAACTCCACATCTTTTTGGGTTTTTTATTGCATTCTGTAAATAGTCTATTATAATAGCTACTTTTCATCGTTTGTATTTCTTCAACGACCTTGTTTCTTTCCTTTATGAAGGCTTTCCTGATATTATTGTCCTTTGGGTTCTTTTTGTGCTTATTCCAGATTATATTTTTATGATTAATTTTATTCAAAATGTGTTTGTTTATCCAATCTTGTTTCGGTGGGTTCAAAATTTTAGTTTTCCTTATTTTACATTGATCAATTTCTTGTAGTAGTCTTTTCTCGAATATGTTGTAATTATTATTATCATTATGAGCGCTGGCATTAGCCTGTTTATCTAGTTTCACGTAGTCTATTGCATAATATTCAATTTTTCGTTTTGCTTCCGGTTGACACTTATTTAGTTCAAAGTAAATCTGTTTGTGGTCGGACATCGATGATTCAATAATAGCTAGATGAAACTGACTATCTTTAAGATTTGTAGATACATGATCCAGGAGGGACTTTTTGGTAGCTGTTTCACGGGTACAATGATGGACATCAATATTGTTGATTATTTTAAAATCATTCTCTTCGAGTGTGTTTTTATATTCTTCAACCGAACTGTCAGAGTGTAGGAGATCAAGATTAAAATCTCCAAACAGCACCGCCCTTTTTCGGCGTTCTAATTGTTGAGATAGGGTATCTAGAAAGCTGTTGATATTTGTTCTTGGAAATAAGTTTATTTAGGTGAAATATTTACCAAAACTTGTAAGCAGAAACCCTTCACTAAGCGAATGAACCCGAAAAATAAATATAAAGTTGACTATTTGAACGGGTCCATACCACGATGGCGTTTTTTAATTTTGTCGATATTTTGACCCAGATGCATGGATCGCAGTTACGAAGTTACTGACCCTTCAAATAGTCAAGATGTCTATAAACTACGAAAATTTAAGTTTAAAACAAATCTAATGTATATTTATATAAAAGCTGTTCCTTGAGGTGTCACCCGCGTAGCTTTCGGTACCGTGAGGATATGAGAAATCAATCTTTAGTAAGACTACGTTGCGAAAGGGACATGTATGTCAAATTTTAAATTAATTGGATGAAAAGCTTAGGAGATCTTGTAGTATTCTTAGAAATATTTCATTAAAATCGGTGTAGCTGTTTCTGACTTTCTTATCTATGGATTATGTATGCGATCTTATGGTGTATATCACACGATATGTGGTAGTTGGGATATCAGTATTACTTTTAGAGTCTCGTTTGGACTCACTATAACTGTCTATATAATGTTGTCTACTAGAATTATGATTAAAATTTACAGTCGTGATAAGAAGTTTAATATATTTCGTAGTTAAATCGCCTGACCCAAAGCTCTAAAGTAACATTTTCCTATTTTCCATTCCAATAAGTATGATCTAAGATTAGTAGAACTTAACGCGATTCTGAGAGTCACTGATGCAGAAGTAAGATTAATCTGTCGTCAGTCGTGCAACGGATCGCCGATTTGCCAGGCGATAAAGCCAGGGAACGATTTTTCTCTTTTTCTAATACTAACGTACATACTACATCTGTTTCGTGCACTCGCTACGCATTACGGTTCGTATAAATCACCAAATGTGCCGCATGACCTACCCATATGTATTTCCAGGCATTACGAAGCACTTCAGTACTTAGGGGCCTATTTTATTTTCTTGAGAGTAATGTTTTGGTCACTTACACTGTGAATATACATGAGTATCTTATGTTTATGAAGTGTGCGATTTTATATTTTGACGTTTCCTTATCAAAATGCCATGGCATAGGAAAAGAAGAGGGATGAGTGTGAAAGTTGGACACCTGGTGCTTCCTTTATGGATGAAGAGGGTTCCGCTGGGTTTTTGTGGGTATTGCGAGGCCATGTTCGCCGAGTCCCACGGTCGGGGGCAGTGCATAAACGCATTTCTCAGCGAAAAAAATCAATGAAAGTATGAATAGATTGAAACTGAGTGACAAAGTAAGAAATAGTGTGATAAAAGAGCGTTGTGGTATAAAAGAAGATGTAGTGGCTAAAATTGAGAAAGGTTTGGACACGTAGAGAGAAGTAATGAAAGCAGACTGACTCGATTTATGAGTCAAGAGTGAATGGTAAAGTTGGAAGGGGAAGACCAAGGCGAACGTTCCTGGACCAAATCCAGGACATTTTAAATAAGGGCTAGGTCAAGAGCACTCTAAACTGACGAACTTGTATGAAAGGTTTGATGAGAATGAAAGAAGTAAAGGAGATATGCTAGCGTAGTGGCAAGTGGCAGGACGTGGTGTCTGCCTACTCCTATGGGAATGAGGCGTGGTGCTATGTATGTATGTATTTCGTTATCGTAAGGCGACACAGATTAACACTATTCTGAAATTTAAGAAATAAAAGCGCTCTCTCTCTCTGGCGTTGTGGTATTTATATTTTGTAACTTGTCTATGTCTGGATTAGTTAGACTCCTACCGTGGCAAGTTACTTATTTAACAGCAAGGACATGCCGCTAATAAAGAACAAAATGGTTTTCTAGTATATTAATGTGTAGAAGCCTTTAAGAGGTAAATTTGATGAGTGTGCTACTATCTAAGAGTGTGCTATAACTTACCATCAGATGAAATCACAATCAAATGTCAACCTACATAAAATGTAGGGAGGAAATATCCTCTCGTACTGTCTCTGACGAAGAAGGGAGAAGACGCCACCTCCCTCATCCTCTTAATTGCCCTTTCCCTCATAAAATCTATTTTTTCTTTTATTCTGAATATTTTTCTGCCTCATCTTAAAAGTCCCTAGCTGCTTAACGAAGTTATGGTTAATTCTGAGATAACGTCGAATACGTAGCATTTTTTATGGCATCATATTTTTTATTATAATTTAAGAATAGACAGTATTTCCCTTCTTTAATGTGGTCAAATATTTTTAGATACATACATTTAATTATATAGCTTCTGTTGTAATTGACTAAAGTTATTATATTTTTACTTCTATTATAATAATAATAATAATAATGTAAATAATGAAAAACAATAATTCCATTTAATTTATTTATGTTTCTTTAACATGTTGAACACCTCCAATATGAATTTTTCACCACATTAAGTCAATTCTATCTACCAGAGAAAAATTAGTGAAAAGGTTACTCGAAATTCTCCTCAATCAAAAAATATTTTAGAACCTACCTAAAAATTTAGATATACCTAAAAACATTGTCCTTTTATATATTAATTGGGTTACATGACATATACATACTAACTTACAATACGTTTAAACCAATAATTATGTAGAGGTCTATGTCCAGCTGCCATTCTAACGCTTTAAAAATAATTTTTATGCTATTTGTATAGATTCTACGAGACAAATAACTCACAAATAGAAAGATTTTATATTTAAAACGTTACCAGTGTAGCCCTAAATCGTTATCGAATATAGAAATAAACGAAACTCTCAATAACAAGAAAATATTTCCAGTAAAATGTAAAAACATTTTATTACTCCGATGAATTTAAAAAGTTCGTGAAAGGAATTTGAAATACTTTTCAAAGCTCTACTTCCTTTAGGTTACTCAATATTAATATTTATAGCACGGGCAGTCAATTTTTTTAAATTAAAATACTGTACGTTAATTTAGAGTAAAAGTTCAAAACTAGTGAAACGATATTATAATAGAGTTTTAATAAAGGCGTAATATAGAATTAGAAAGAAAGTTGTTGGGCAATTGAAAGATTAGCCAATGTACTGAAATCATATTTTTATAAACCTCATTAAGCTTTAATGAACTTTGAATTTATTATTACAGTATTTAAATATTATTTAGCTAATATTGTAAACAGCATAATAATAACATGTAAAGGAAGATATATGAAACGAATTGAGGAAATTGCATTTTGTAGTTTCCCTGAGTCTGTGGCTGTTGCTAGTTACTATCTTACTAGCGAAGACTGCTGTGTAGCATCAAAAAGTGATGCCACATATTAGATTGTGGCATCACTTTTTCCTGTAAAGTCCTAATTATGTTACAATTATGTAGTATAATTAGGACATTATTGTTCTTTCGTTATTTTGCTTCAAAGCGTTTTTAATGCCATCACATATGGAAGATGTTGTTACTTAACTTATAAAACTGGAATACATTAAATGTCTTTGGGAGACTCAAAATCATTGAACAGTTCATATTTATATGCTGGTTTATTTCTATAATGTTTTAGTTACGATATTTATAAAACTAAATATAACTAATTTTAATAACAAGCTAACCCAAATATTTCATACTTTTTTAATTGTCACAGAAAACAGCAGTGGTTAAATAACATATAATTATTTGCTTAAATATGTAAAAATGTATCACTGAGACCATTAATATTGACATTTGACACTATTATATCTTCGTTTTACATTGTTTACATGTCCTTTACCGATATATATAGAATGATTTTTCCTCATCTTGATGATGATGTTAAAAAGTAGCCTCATCGGTCCTTCAAACATGTGCAAAGGTTTAAGTCAATAGGATGTCTTAAGTGTGGAGAAAAATACGTTAAATGACCCTGTATACGTTGATATACAGGTGAAGCTAATAAATACGTGTTATAATGAAAATTAAATCTTGTACGAACAATTAAACTGTTGTAATGTTTCGTTAAAGGTCTTTTTGCGCCAAACGCTTTATCTACGAAATATACTGAAAATTTTACAAAAGCCGCAAGCAGGGGTATTAGTTTCAGATTTATCGCGTATAGCTGCGCTGCTTTTCATTGTTTGCGGAGATAAACCCTGCGAAAAAACTAAGTAACAAAACAAAGAGTATGGAGCCATTCAAAACTAGTTTTTCTTGTGGACGCTACTACGTATTTAGTTATACGCGTGCTGTTTCCTGTTTCTAATAAAATTTTGAAATGAAAAATATGTTATACTAAATACTAATCCTTATCATACTAATTATCTGTACAATTTCAATTGAAGATATACAAAAACATTTTCAGTTTTTACTATTAAAAAAATACTGAACAGAAATTAAACACGAGTCGTAAAAAAAAGTGAAAATTTGAACTAAGAGTAGGGATTTCAAAAGTAAAAATTTCTACCTGGGTCCTTACAAAATGTAACTTTTGAAGATTGCTAACGCTTAAAAAATATATGGAAATGAAGTTTCATATCGAAACAAATCGAAAAATGTAACGACATTTTTAAGCGTTAACAATCTTCGAAAATTACGTTGTCTGCGAGCTCTGATAGTATATACTCGTAGATATCTGAAAAATGTATACCTCATGTATAAATCCGTACGAAGACCGCAAAGCCTTATATTTTCTAGAACATTACAACTCGTATAATATTCCAGTAACATGCCCACTGTGCGAGTTCAGAGATAGTTGCTATGGATACACAGGCCTCTTGTGGTCTCCGAACATTGAAATCGTATTAGCGTTACCTCCTTTGACGGAGTTTGAATTAGATTAAATTATTTGGCCAAGGCGTTAATTTAATAATTAGTTTCTAACCGAATTTCTACCGCATACCAAGGAATTTCTATCCTAACCTAACAAAATATCGACGCAGCGGTGGGAATACATGCTCGGAAACATAAAGTCCCTACTCAAATTTGTACTAGGATTAATTTTGCGAAATATTTTACCCCATTATTCCCATACGTCCCATACGCCTCCCTAGCATTGCCAGCCAGCACCCAAATGCTGCGGCAAACAATGTGCGTCCCTTGCCTTAAGAGATTATGTTGTCACCACCTTATAACTTAGACGATGATGATTGCGAAGATCATGCGATATCAGTGGCGACGCTCGGATTGGACAACGCACTGGGCTGACTTAATAGATTACTTGTTATGAAACTGATGCCTAAGGAAGATGGACGGGTAAGGAGGAATAATTGCATTGAAGCCTGCGCCATTTAATTCCAAAAATTTGAAAAGAACCAAGGAGCTGGCTTCAAAAAAGGAGAAGGTTCTCAATTCGGCTGTATAGTTTATTTTAATAATTTATCCCTTAGATTGTTTGGCCGTGTTTTTAACGGAATAAACCGTCGCATGTCCCGCCCCGTACCCACGTTTTTGCATCCATTGCCCCGCGGGTCGAATGTGTATGCTAAAGTCGCTCTTGGGACTTAAATGTTCCAAATGTTATTATATTTATGTTTGGTAATAGTTTAAACTACACAATGTTATCTTTTGTTTATTAAATTAAGACTCCGGTGTAGCGTCATGTAGCGCTAAACTTTGAGATAGTGAAAAAAGTCCATCTTGTATTTATAGGCTTACGAGTATATCTTAAAAGTAATGTTAAAGTTAAAACTTACCTCAAGTGTTTTCATTGTTATTCTTATCACCTATACAACCAAAAACACAAATAAACACTCACAGTTTATAAAATACCACAAAAAAACTTAACGAACTTCGACGTGTCAAACGCACCGTTCGTAACAATCACTTTGTAACTTTCTTATTTTTTGTGTTTTCTGTTGTCTGGTGTAATCTCTACGCATATTTTGATGTGACAGTTGCCGAGAAGCGAAATAGATAATACACATTAAGACTTAAATGAAAGAGATGCTAATAATTCTAATTGCCCGAGGTGAGACAGAACTATCGTATAATATCAATTAGTAGTTGACAACGGCACGGGTAACTGCTATTCTTTTTAATTTTCACCATTAATCACAGAATGGAAGCCATGTAGATAATGTATATTATCGTTTGTTTCTATCTGTTGTACTCATTGTTGAAGAAATTTATCCGAAATAATAATCAAAGGAAAGGCTTAGGAAACTAAAATGGAAGTCTATTTATGTAGACGAAAGTGATAAGTTTATGGTAATCTACAATAAGCAGCAATAAATATTAAGGGATAGTATTTTGAAAAAATATATCTAGAAATAATGGTTTCTCATATTATCGGTAGTCTTTATCTTTGACTTAAATTAGGAAACAAACATCTCGCTTAAGTATATAGGTGAAAACATTTAGTAAAATAATTATATTGAGTTAAATCATTAATATTGGGCTATATATAACGACTACGACTTTGAGTGCACTTTCGCAAATAAAAGATATTATTGTATTTGGCTACTTTTTATCGTGCAGCCAACCCCTGGAGTAAATGTTATATCAGGGTCACAACTAGGCGTGGTCCAGTATGCTAGCTTTTAAATAAAATGTTTTTTTGCCAAACATATATCTCTCATATCTTTTTATCTAACTGAAGCATAGTTACAGTTTAAAATAAATCCATGCATATGCATTTTGTGCCGGACATGAAGGCGCGCGTGGATTTTGTAAATTCAATAGGCAGAATGTTGCCGAAATAACAAAGCAGAGACTGGGCTGACAAACCCTGTTTCATATTTAACAGTTGAGAATTTTGAATATGGATAGATAGCACTGCGGAGTGTGATAAATAATGCTGCCATAAAAAAGTCTTTAAACACCACCTAGAATGCTATTTGCTACCGGAATTTACAAGTTTCATGTTTAAATGTAAGCAATTGTTTTCGATGTCGATTGATTCGAAGTCTAAGATTTTTATTGTTATATAAACATGTTACTGATATTAAAATTGATATGCCACTGCTGTTCTCATAACACAGACATCAAATTAGCTATTTTACGGACTCTAATACGCGTTTTAACATTTTAAAAAGTTTGAGTCAAAGTTTGGGCTTGTAAGTAACATTAAAATAATAGAGTTTACTTATGCATATTTAAAAAGATCTACTATATTTTTAAATATGTCGATAAACCACGAAAGTTTTAGTTCAACATATTTTATTAAAATAGTATTTTTTTATATCAAATTATTGTTAATAAATTTGAGTAACTTAAAGTAAAAATAAGGTTTTTTTTTTTTTTTTTTTTTTTTTTTTTTTNTCTCTCTTTGCCGTGCCTCCTTTAGCGAAATGACAGTTTCGCAGAAGGTGGCAACAGCATTCCAGCCCCGCTCGTTGACAAGCATTGCACCTATAATACTTGCCAGCGAGAGGTCTGCACCGATCTGCGACGTCAGCAGATGACGCTGGGGTCCCCAAGCAGGACATTCGGCCACCGTGTGGTGCGCTGTGTCCACAGGATCACCACACTCGTGGCAGATGGCCGACGGCTCACAGCCAACGATTTGGTGCAGGTATTTTCCAATGCAGCCGTGACCGGTTAGCACCTGCACCAAACGGTAGGAAAGCACTCCGTGTCTTCTACCCAGCCATTGCTCCAAGTGAGGGCGGAGTGCCGCAATTATGGCCCCACCGGCTGCTGGGGACCCGAGGTCCTGTTTCCATGCTTCGATCAGGGCTCTGTCGGCAATGATCTTGACCCTCCTAACCTCGTCGGCATTAGGTATTTCCCCTCTGGCCCTCGCAGCTACTCTGCACTGGTAAGAAGCTGCGAGAACTTCCGCTTTCAATTCCCAAGGGGGATCGCCCGCCAGTAGGGTTGCTGCCGTCCACGATACTGTACGGTACCCCCGTATTGCTCTAATCGCTATTACTCTTTGGGCCCGCCGCAAGAAAGTTTTATTCTGAGCGCTTAGAGAATTAATCCATACGGGTGCACCATACAGCGCCATGCTGGCGATTATTCCAGCATATAGTCTTCTGCAGGGCGATCCTGGTCCTCCCACGTTGGGTAGTAGCCGACCTAGCGCGGTTGCTGCATTCATGAGGCGTGGGGTTAGTTGGGCGAAATGAGCCCGAAAGTTCCAGCGTCCGTCAAGTATTAGACCCAGATACTTCATCTGGGTCTTCAATTCAACAACCGTATCTGTCAAAGTTAATACTGCCCCTCGTGGAGGACCCCTACGAGTTCCGTGGAAGAGTAAGGCATTCGTCTTGGTGGTGGATACTTCCAGACCTAATCTGCGGATTCTGTCCACCACCAAGTCCGTCCCGACTTCAGCCAGTATAGCTGCATCCTCGAAATTCTTCCCCCGTGCCGTAACTAGGGTATCATCGGCATAACACAAAATGCTCATACCTGGGAGGAGCGGACATCGCAGGAGCCAGTCAAATCCCAAATTCCACAATACGGGCCCTAACACTGACCCCTGCGGTACTCCGCGGTCTGCTTTGTGCCGGAAAAGGCGACCACCACTCTCCCACAGAATCTCTCGATCTTGGAGATACGCCATCAATAGCCTCCTGAGATATGAAGGCACTCTGTGATAGCAGAGAGCCTGCAGCAATGTCTCATGAGGAAGGCTATTGAAGGCGTTTGCAATATCTAAAGAAACCGCCAGGATTACTTCCCCTTTACTTGTTGCCTCTTCTGTAAAAATAAGGTACTTCGGTGGTATTAATGAGCCGAATGATTTTATTGAAGAAGAGAGAGAAGTTGAAATGAATGTTGCGAGTTAAGTAAGGTATAATATACGCACACATGCACGCTCTCTCTCTCTCTCTCTCTCTCTCTCTCTCTCTCTCTCTCTCACACACACACACACACACACACACAGACACACACACACACACACACACACAGTGAGTGAGAGAGAGAGGGAGATATTAAGATCCATAAATAACGTTCAATATATTTTGTCTTGTAGTTGTATAACTAAAAACGTGTTAACGTAAAAAAATTACGGAAAAACGACAATTTAACTTGGTACCAAAATTATAATGCGGTCGTATTTTTTATGTGTAAATTTTTAAAATACATGTTTTTGTTACATTAAGCTTAATAAAATTATTATTTGAGTCTATATTATAAGCGGAAAAAGACTAAACTATGTAATTTTTTAATTAGAAATATTAAATGATAAATAAGGCATACATTTTACTTATTTATTAATTTCATTCTCAATATAATAATTAGTAATAGGCCTTTTTAAGTATTATTGTAAAGGAATCTTTATAGGAAAATAAAATTTAGGACATGTAAAATTAAAATTTATTACTTAAGTCTTAAATGTAAAAAGTAGGGCAAAAGCTTTGTTGTAAAATCTTTTTGTAGTGAAAATAGCCGAACGGTGATAAAATTTAGGGCTTTGTTATATACAATATAAACTTTTATGAGGAAGTGCACTCTCGAGAAATCATAAAACTGTCTTTCTACAGACCAGCAGGAATTTCTACACCTTAGGGTTTAAAGTGCCCAGGGTCGTAATAGACAAAATTTAACGGAATATTTTAAAATACTGCAAAGCTGAGAGAATTTCAAAGATCGAGTTCTCTTAAAAAAATAAAATATATTTATAAACTAACTGCAAAATAGAAAAGTTTAAGAAACAAACCGAAAAGCCTATTTTGAGTTTTTGGTGTTTCCGTGGTTTTTCTATATAAATAATAAATGCGTAGAGTATCGGGAAAAAAACGTTGTTTATACATTAATTTTAATTGTATGACCTTAACAAGTGTTACATTTGGCCTTGGCTACCATACTGGGCGTTATTGGATTTACGCGGTCGGCTGTAAAGCGACATGCGATAGATGGACGTATAAACTTGAGTTCCAATTTAAAAATCTGTATAAGCATGGGTGATATACACAACAACGATACCGCACTTTGCGCTTTACAATTATGGCTTTTGTCCCATCACAGCTTCGGCTGACAAAGTAAATGGATTTCGATCCTCGTTTGAAATACCTTAGACACTTATCTCTCCATGTTTATAAAATATATCCGGGCTTTAGTCCCTATGAAATAACCTCCAAAGAATCATACGCCGCAGGCGCACTATAAACAGGAACTTTCCAACCATTAGGAGGGTCGGAGATCATCGTCTCTGGCGGAATTGGAGCCAGTTTTTGACCACTTCGGAGTCCTTTTTATATAACAGTATTAGAAGGTACTGGGATGCCCATGGTACGTGTTTCCTTCAGTTAGTGGTTATACCATTTGCTGCTTATTTTTATATGCGATAGAAACGTAGTTTGTACGTAGATCTCCCTTTATATTGATTTTATCATTTATACATAACAATTTCTCACAGATATGGATATCTGTGAGAAATTGTGCGATGAATATTATTTATTTTATTATAATATAAAATACCATCAGTATGTCTCCTGTAAGTTATTAATGTTGCCTGAATTACTATATATTCATGCCTTTTGATGTAATAATATAATATAAGATTATCAAATCACACCGCGTTACTTGGACTTGGATATAATTGGACTATAACACTTGGCCAAATATATATATTTTATTATACTCCAGTTATGCCTAAATGTGGATGCCTTTAAACTATGCCAGATGCGCGACGATATTTATATGTGTTTTAATATATTTTATAATGTATTTCACCCTTTGTTTCGTTAGTTTCTCAGTACAAAAACAAAAATTACGTTATGTATATAACACAGTAGCGTCACACTTCCTTGCGTATCTCGGTCTTGTAAGCGCACGTTTCGCAAACCAAAACTTTGCAACTTCTGTCGTGTGCTATGCTTTGGTAATTGTGTTAATGTTTTGTAATTCTTAACTTCCAAAGTTTCTATATGCTAAATTTCATTAAATTTGAACTTAACATAATGTGTAATTATTCGATATATGAAGATTGAAACCCCAAATGGAGGCAAATTAATTCTTTTGATGTCCAAGAATGAAAATTTGTGAAAAATAAAGCCCTTTAGGATGTATTTTTTATAATACATCTAAGTTTTATTAACTTTTTCTTCCAAATTATTAATATTTTGTACAATAAAGTCAACTGCATAATTGAGAGTGTCAAACAAAAGAGATAAAAATCAAATATAACTAGGTTAATTGAGATTAATTTTTTTATACATAAAAGTTTTGGCTGAGTCCTAATAGATAATTGATAGTAAGATCATTCTAAAAAGGATATCACTATATAAGTTAATTTTAATACGATATATTAGTTATATTGATAGCTAAATAATATTATATCGTTAATAAACTTTTCACGTAGTTTGGTCTTTCAAGAATAAAAATGGCGCGCCAATATAGAAAGAAAATTCGCAAGAAAGGAAACGAACAAAGAAAGCTTAAGTTCTAGTCCATAGGGAATTCTAGCGGTGGCAGGTCACTTAAAAACTTTAACTTGGCTCGCAAGTGATGACCTTATGAGAGGCAGATAGGAGAGAAACTTTTAAGTATTTGGGGAACTCTCGTAACTAGATAAGAGACTAGAAATAGTTAGCCTACTTTGCGTGTACCAATTAAGTATAAGTAAGTGTGCTATTTTTGCTAGAGGTCTCTACCAACACGGTATATATATTAAGCGTATATTGAAAGTAATAATTTCAATCAAACTAAATTAATAATTGGACTACAAGGCTGCGAAAAATTATAAAACTGGTTTTTCTACATTAACTGGTTTTTCTATGTTTTTACCTAAAAATATAGGGTTGAGCTTTAAATATTAATTAAAGGAATAAAAAGAATTCATTAACATTTTCAATTCATCATAATTCCTCAATCCAATGTACAGACATTGATTTAGACAGCTAACCAAGCTATGCATTTTCAAACTTTCCTATTATGTTTTAATATACTGTAAATTTTATATATACAGAGGCGCGATCGGCCTAAGCATTGAACTTGTGATGCATCTGCCTCTCTACTACTCTATCGGCCGATGCGTCCGGGTAGAAGAGAAGAGAGAGAGCGCGGCAGAATACAACCTACACATAAACTGTTTATACGGTTTATAAAGTGAAATGAAAAGTTAATATAGTTTTCTTTATCTATTATGACGATATCACGTAGAAGCCTTTAATTTAATGTTATTGCTGATGAATTTAGTTGTTAGTGAATATTATATTGAACAGTTTAATTTTTATTGTTTGTGACCGTGTAGTGTTTATGGTTGCATTTGGACAGTAGCGGAAAAAATGAGCCGGCGTTGATGAACTGCCATGTTGATGTGTATTGGAAAGTAACTCGAAAGATATAAAATAAGTATTGTATAAGCAATGATTACTGTAAAATTAAACTAAAGTACGATATAAAAATTTTACAATTTTTTTAAGTGAATATGTGTCAGGTCTGATAGCAGCTCGTTAAGTATTTGGATATCGTATTTATTACCTATAATCAGAGAGGCTAAATCTTTGAATATGCTCTAAAACCTCGTCAAAATCCACCACCTTTCTCTTATGTCTTAAATGACGACTACATATTACATAAGTGTGTATTTATGTAAGTTTAGCATGGAAGTGAAATTTCTTTAGGCGCAAATTTTTCCGGATGAAGCGTGTGATTAGCGTCACGAAGATGTGCAGGGTATTTATTTTATGCTAATTCGTTTGAAGGTTAGGTAATTTAATATACTATTTTTCATAAAATATAAATTAAAATTATTTCATAAATTCTCTTTTCTAAATTTTAAATTCAAAAACAAAATTTCATTATTAATACCTAATATTGATAAAAAAAACATGTGACATTTTTATTTACAATTCGTCATTTGAGTCTTCAATAAATTATTTGTATTAATTTTCGACCCTTATAATATTTTAATGACAAATTCATTAAATTCCTGACATATCTTTTTCCCTCCTTCTAAGTCTCGAAAATCTAATGTTTTGGTTTTGTATAAATATAAACAACACTTAAAAATTAGTTCACTTCTAAGTATTTGTAAGTACGTAAATATGTTTTTGTTTGTAGGTATCTGTTTATGTATTCAGGTGTTTTTTACATGTATTTTTATTATACATTTTAGACACCACATTTCCTTTTTCGTGATAAAACTTCTTTTATATATTTTCACGTTTGAGGGTGTACAATAAAGTGTATACTACTACACCCACCCGCCACTTTTAAATCACGATATGATATTTGCAAATCAGGTAATATTTAAATAATCAAAGAGTAATATATTCCTGATTAAACTAAAGGGGGGGGGGGGGGGGTTTATTTTTTTGTATGAAGTTTATTTTTGGGAAAATAGAGTAACAAAGTGAACCCCATTTGTCTGTTCCATTTTAGATCAAGCTACGTTATAGCGGATTTTTTGTTGTAATAAAACCTTTCGCTTGTCAGCCGCAGCTCTATTGCCCGGGCATTCAGTTGAAAGCTATTTATTGAAAAGTCCACTGTGCCCTCTGAAATAACGATCGAAGTAAATTAAAAATATTTCTAACTTTTTGAGACATTTTATGATATCATTCAATTAGATGTTATACTATGGTGATGTACAGTGTAAATTAACTCTTACTCAGGATAGAGCACTGTCATCTAAGATTAATATTATATATTATCAGATACCATACCCTTGAAAGTCCCATTTAAATCAGTAAAGCCTGATAATAGGACGGCAGACAGGCATACATCTTATTGAAGGTGTAGTCTCTGCACCCTTGGCTGGAAAATTTGGCTGTCGAGGATACATGGAACGCTGTCATATAGAATGATGCAGGTACTCACCGGACATGGCTGTTTCGGGAAGTACATGCATCAGATTGCTGGTCGAGAGGAATCGCCTATTTGCCATGAGTGTGGTTTCGACACGGCACACCATACCATAGCAGAATTCCCAGTGTGGGGCTCTCAGAGGCACCCTCTGATGTCACTGTTTGGAGTTGATATCTCGTTGGCATGCATAGTAAGTGCGATGGTCGTAAGCGAAGCTGCGTGGAGATCCATAGTCTCGTTTTGCGAGATCGTTATTTCACTAAAAGAGGTTCGGGAGGGAGCGTCTGTTGACACCTGATGCTGCAATTTTATTTATAAAGATTAGTATAAGCATAGATTAAAGGGGTCAGTCAAAAATACTCGTCTGTTTATTATTTATGCCAAACAATTTATAGAAGCTTAGAAATAATTACAGTTTAAGGCCAAATAGATACTACTAGAAATTAAGAAAAGATGCTCGTGATTAATCACCTCTGTACTAAGTTGGTAATTGGATGGATGACCTGACTAAATTAGTCCATTACTTTTCCACCCGCGGCTTTGTTATTACAAAACTATTTACAGTGTTGTTTTAAAAAACATTTTTGTAATACCTCATTTTATATTAAATAAATATCTGGTATAATGGGCCATCTACTTGTTTTCTGTTCGTGGTCCTGCGTTCGCTCGTTCGTGGTCCTGTTTTGACATATTTTCAAATTATTGGAAAAATGGTAATTAATATCGGGAAAGCTTGATCAGTAAAGGTATGGCGCTAAGCAAAAAATTTATGGTCGGGTATGTATATCGCAAATTTCTTGCTTATCGTTACATCTTCACTGATCAAGATGTAAATAGCCTAATTGTAACGATTTGGATTGAAATGTTATCAAAATTAAGTCGTTTCATCTCATAGTTTCCTAAAACTTTTAACAAAATAAATGATTTTATCAAGAATATGCTTTAAATTTTGATTAAAACCTATAGTCCTTCAATTACAAAATTCATCTATTTTTGGGCAAGCTGTAGCAGAATTTCAGGCATTGAAATGTTCAAATACTAAATTAATAATTAATAGGTGATGTTGGGTTTGCATTTTAATTGGATTTGAAACGAATAAAACACTCTAAATTGAAAAGTCTAATACAATATTCGTATTGAAATTGGTAAGATAAACAAATATGTAAGTCAAACATTTTACGATCGCATGTAAATCACATGTGTTTTACTCTTCAAATATTAAATTTTGATTCAATATGTTTTACGAGTAGCTATCTACATTCAACAAGAAAAAGAAAATGGAACCAAAGCCCAGAACATTGCCTCAACTGGCTTATTTACTTACATTTAAGTCAGAATGTCTCCTAAGAAGGGTTTTTCCGCCGTCTTTTTTCCTTGTACTTTATTCAACCTAATAACATACCCTACACGGTAATCGCTAGGTTAAATGCTTCATTTATAAAGTATTCACTGTATTTATATGTTTTAATTCTATTTGTCTTTGTTTTATGTACGGTAGTGTCTGCGTATGCGTGAAATAGTGATCACATTGTCAATCTAAAACATTCTTAAATCCACCAGAATATACATAAAAATTTTAATGAAAAAAGAACCACCTTCTTTAGAAACTATTCCAAACAAATTAATATGCTCGAAAATATTAAAAAAATAATCGTGTATTCTTTTTTAGAGTCCTTCTAAGTAAAAGGAAATAAAAATATTGAACAACTTGAAAGTATCACAAATTATTACGATAATATAATGTAGTTACAATTATTGTTTTATTTTTAATGAATCTGAAGTAAACTAACAAATTTGTATGACTATGGATACACCTAAAAATTTGTTGCTCATATAAGACAGCACCGTTTAAATAAAATAACTTAATAAAGTGAAATTTAATTTGGTACCGCCACACCCGAGCTCAAACCCGCAACCTCATACGTTGCATGTAACTTTGTCACTAGTCTTTTATATGGTAATTGCGATCATCACTAATACGCAATAGTACCCCTCCCCCATTCGGCAACGATCGCTTCACAGGTAAACACCTGAAGCAAATATTGTAATGCAGCAACAAACGGAAGCTCATTGCAATTTGATCACAAACAGTTAGATATTCTGACACAAATCGCGCCCTTACTGTAAGCCGTTGAGGAGTTCCATTGATCATCGTATTTAATCACGACAATCACTTGAACACACCGACCTTACGGTATGTGACTCAAATATAGCCCATGAAAGATTCTGCGGAGCATCGTTAATTTGCTCCTAAGAATTGAAGAGTTCCGTTACTTTTTCATGGATCTCAGGATCAAAACCTAACCAGTCTATCATCAATCAACTCTTGACTTTTGAACAATATCCTATCCAATAAAAAAGGAATCATTGAAATCATATAGAAATAGTATATACATAAAAATATACAGCTCTGTATTTATAATAAAACCTATGTGTAATAGGCGTTACACTGTAAAACTATTCAAATGTAATTTACCTACTATATATATATAAATCAGAGTGGTTTGCACATAGTCGTCGCTTCAACCGATGAACGTCCACTGTTGGACATAGGTCTCACGAAATGATGTCCACAAGGCCCGATCATGCGGCGCCTGGCTCCAGGCGGTTACCGGCGACCCTCTTTATATTGTCGGTCCACCTTGTAGGGGGGGTCTTCCTACACTGCGTAGTCTGGTGCGGGGTCGCCATTCCAACACCTTCAGGCCCCAACGTCTATATGTTTATCGGACTATGTGCCCCGCCCATTGCCATTTCAGGTTTGCGATTCGTAGGGCTGTGTTGGTGACTTTGGTTCTGCTACGGATCTCCTCATTTCGGATTTAATCGCGTAGAGATACTGTGACCATAGCCCTCTCCATTGCACGCTGAGTGACTCTGAGCTTTCGAATGAGGCCCATAGTCAGCGACCACGTTTCCGATCCTAAGGTAAGCACTGGCAACATGCACTGTTCGAAGACTTTAGTCTTCAGGCGCTGAGGGATATTGGACGTCTTACGGAATTTCCCGAACGCTGCCCAACCAAACTGGATTCGGCGGTTGACCTCTTTCTCAAAATTGAACCTACCTAGCCGAAATATGTGTTCCTGGTATGTATACTCGTCAACAATTTCGAGTGCCAAGTTCTCAACGATGACTGGGTGGAGCGGATCATCGATATTGAACATAACTTTCGTCTTATGTGTTCATTTTTAGGCCCACCTGTCGAGAAGCTCTGCTGAGGTCATCGAGCATTGCATTAAGATCTTCCAGAGTCTTTGCCATAATGACCACGTCGTCGTTGCATATAGTATATGCAACGACGACGTGGTAGATATATTTATTTCTATTCTATATAAATAATAGATTGACTTTAGCTTCACTTAATGGCAATTCGGTTTAAGATGGTAGTGGGTAACCATATAAGAGAATGTTACCTTGATGAATTTACATATTGTGCCTTTAGTTTACTTTTCTTGGCGACATGTTTCTACTGGTAGGATGATAACTATCCACCACCTAAATTACCCACTAGACCATGTTATATTACTGTATATTGAATTTCATTTCAGATTGAAAAGCTCTCCTTTATTTATCACCTTGAAGTCATTAAGCTTATATGTAGTAAGTTTTCATACAGGGCGACTTAATAAAAAAACATTATTTTAATTTAACTGATAAAATGGATACTTTGAGCAATAAATGAGCCAATCGTCTCGTCGCCCAAAGAGGCTATGAAGCGTATTATTATGTCAGTAATTTTAGATCATTTTTGCTCATTTTCCTTGAAGCTTTAAATTATCAAATAAAAATTTTATATGTTTTTCGATAATTTTTTTTATGTATTCATTACTATTTTAATATACGATATCTAAAAAATAATAAGTATAAAAATAAGTGGTCTAAGTTAAATCGGAAACCCGGCATAATCACATTTCCAATTTTAACTATGACTTTTATTTTTTACACTTGATTATTTAGTCTGAATTTAGAATTCAATAGTGATCTCAGCTAATGATAACACAGTCTACGATGGAAGCATGCTAAAGTGATAAGACATAATTTAACCTTTTATGGTTTCTACACAACATTGTATCAGAATGCAAAGGGTTTGCTTAGTCGCAAGTTGTAGCCAAGGTCAAAGCTTTCCACCAGTTATAAAACTGTTGTGTCGGAAATCGAATCGAGGGCCTCTGCTAGCAAAGCTATTACTTGTACTATTGCGCCAGCGAGGCTGTCAACATGTACATCAGGTGAACCGCATGCTTAATTATTTTTTATAAAACATTAAGTAATGATATATGGACTGCTTCATTAATCTAGGGGTTAGAATGTTCGGCTACAGACGTGAGGTCCTGAGTTCAAGTCCCGGGTCGAGTGAATATAGAAATTGATATGGAGTTTTCTATTGAGATTTTCTCAATGATTACCCAAAGTTCGGAAATTGGTGGTGAACCACCCCCGCCTGCACTCCCTCCGGTCGTGTGGGATTGAACTATGAGAATGCATTTGTTTTACCGCGAGCATATGTGGAGCAGCGTGGTGGGTCAATGCTCTAAAATCCCTTTCGCATATGATTTATTAGAAACCTTTATAAACTACTACGATTATTCAGTTGTTAGAACGTCAATAATATTATTTCATTAAAAAACTAACTAATATTACTACAATGGCCCGATTCGTTCATTATTTGAATTGTGGCAATCTCTTTGAACGCCTCTGAGATTTATGGAATAACTCATATGCGCGTTATTTGATACAGATGTTTTGTAAAGGCATTTTTACTTATAGTAATTAAATAGGAAAAATATTCACTACAAATATTAAGTTAGAGTACTAAAATAATGTACCCCAATGCCGTTTCTTTACTAAGTAAAATACACGCGTAAGCAAGCTTTGGCAGATTTCCCAGGAGTTCTAACTGATAACAGTGTATTCTCAAATAAAAGTTTTTTCTCAGGAGAGAAAAGTTACCAACAAATAAAGAGAGATATCCTTTCTTTATTATCATCTACAACTAAGAACAGCCTAATTAAAATTATTTTGTCGTTAAATACACTTTCGTTTTACTCTCTATAATAGTAAGGTAAGTAGCAGCCCATTTACGTCCCACTGCTGGGCACAGGTTTCCTCACTCATACGAGAAAGGTTCAAAAGATTAGGGTTGAATAACTACAAGATATTAATTGTGGTTTGGAAAATAAGGACCATTAAAATTGCTTACCACTTGCAAAATATATCTACAGTTACTTTCTCACTTGAATGTTTAATTTAGACATTTAGAACAGGTGTTTTCCAAATAATCTACTGATTAACCCGTTTTTAATATTGGACATCGTACCAGAAATTTACCGGAGGTATTGTTTGTATTTCATTAAAATATCAATACAAACATAAGTTATGTAAAAATACATTGTTACTACAATACTCAATAGTAGCAGAAGTTCGCCATATTCGTCTGAGAACTATAAAGAACTACAAGCTTCATATAACAGCGTTAATATGATATGACGCCAATATGGTGATGTTATCGTCAATGGTGAAACATGATAAATAATCATTGTCAATAAAATAACTCTTTGACACGGCATCTGTTAAAGACCAATAAACCCCGAGTTATTCGGCTGTTATATGATCAAGCTTCGATACGTTTTGGTAGTTAACGTTTTACACTTTTTTTATTGCTGACAGTTTAGTGCTTCGCTGTAGTTGTGTAAGTTATGATATAGTCTTAGATAGTCATGTGCTAATCAGGTAAAATACACTTCACCTCTACTGGTTTCTAAACAGCCTCGTAACGGAACACAAAACTCTTTGCTTAGCGGTACGTCTTTGCTGGCAGAGTGGTAACTAACCACGGCCGAAGCCTCCCACCAGTCTAGACTCAGACAAATTAGAAAATGCAATTTCCTATATTCGCTCTACCGAGAATTAAACTCGGGGCCTCAGCTAGCAAAACAACTACTAGTACCACTGTGCTAGCGAGGCTGTCAAATCTATATATTTCCTTTTCTGTAAATATTGATTATAATTATTTTATATTATCGTACATTTACGACATCGAATCAGTTCACGTTTACGAGATCTAATATTATGAAACGTGATAAGAAGCAGTTATATTTTATACTCATTCATTTAAATTTAAACATAGTTGTATTTTTAAAGTTTATGTTAATTATTAAGGCAGCTCAAGTCTTCCGAGGTTTAGTTTCAAAAACATATCTTTATAACATATCTCAAAAGAATTTCCTCAAAACCGGTTCAATCGCGTTATGGGTTGTCATTATTGTACGCGTATTTTTAATTCTCTCACTAAAATAAAAGTTGGTCCTTAGTAACATATTTCTTTATTTAACTTTTTTTCAAATTTAGAAAAGTTATTTATAAAAAGAAAAAAAATAAAATGTTATTATGATATTGTCATGATAACATTTTATTTTTCTCTTTTTATATTATTAGAAGACCTCAGTTTTATTTATTGGTACAGAGATATATTGTACATAAAAAAATATCAATTAAAATACATATAAGCCAGATCGCCTAAGAGACTAGATAATAGAAAAACCTGGATTATAGACTGGCTTTTCCCCACGGAGTTAATTGAGTAATTTAGGCTGCCCTTTTCTAAAATAAAAAAGCTTGTGTTAGTTCTTATAACAACAGTTATCCGCCATGTGAAAGTGTTTGCGATTTTTCCCCTCTCCTATAGAAAATAGTATATTTTTATGTTACTTAGAATCTATATTGTTCACGATCTTTCCCTTTCATATAGATAATACTATATTTTGATTAATTTAGAGTCTCTATGTGTATAAATAGTTAGTAAAATCGTAGCAGAAATGTTTTGTTGACTATATTTTATATTTGTTTGTATTGTTTTTCTTGGAAATAAGTTGTTTGTGCACTTAATGTATACCCTATGATTGGCGAATAATAGAACGCCAATCATAAGAAGTACTTTTTTACGAATAAAAAGCCAAGTAGCCTCGTTTGCTTGTTACAATAGTATCTACGTCAGGCGTAAACGCGACATATAAGAAAGCCAATTCGGTGTAAACTTTCCTGCTGAACAACAGTTTGATCGCATTCATTATATCCTCGTCTGATAACAAGTAGATGGCGAGGCATTGGGTAAAGAGTCTGGAGGCATTTTTCATTGATCCTGAATCGGCATCTTCGCGAGTGTGTTGGGGCATACAGAGAGGTTAGCCGAAACGAAAGACAGACAGACAAAAATTTCATACGCATGAATAAAGCTGTTGCTTTCAAATTACACACTTCAGACACAAGTTTTATTTATGACGAAAATGAAGACATTAGATAGTATTCGATAGTAATATTAAATAATATAACTTTCCTCGATAGGTACTTGTTTCGAAATGCCTCAACTTCGGAAATTGAAAGTGCCATACTTGCTTTGACGACCGGTATTCAGTTCGAAAGTTTCATGATTTCGTGCTACATTGCTTCAATGCTTTGCTTTTATAAAGTTTTTAAATTTCAAATAGTAAAAAATAGTCATTAATGTCTATCAATAAAACTGAACTCGAGAGAAATTTATTAAATTCATACTATTCAACCTTTAAGTTAAGGTACAAATATTCAAATGTTGCAGAAGTTATGAAAGTTATAATAAATTGGAAGTGAAACTTCTTTTAGCGCATAAGGGAAATTTTTTTACGGATGAAACGTGTGATTAGCGTCACGAAGATGCGAAGTGGTTTTTGTGCCAATTCGTTTGAATTAAATTAATAATTTCTAATATTGACAAAAACCACGTGGCGTTTTTATTTACAATTCATCATTTGAGATTGAAATAAATTATTTTTATTAATTTGATAACAATTAAATTCATTAAATACCTAACATATCTTCCTTTTCCCCTCCATCAAGTCTGGGAAATCTAAAGTTTCAGATTTGTATAAATATAAACAGGGCTTATATTATAACCAAAGATGTTTCACTTCTGACATATGTAGTTTGTACGCACGCAATTTTAATTTTTTATTATAATATCCTTTATTATATTTATATACATATCAAATTGAAACCTGGATTAATATTTTATGTTGCGACATCATACACGCCAATGAACTTATGATAAATCAAATTTATTGTAAAATGGTTCAGTTTAGAAGTAGTATCAAGCAACCGGGTTAAAGATAATAAAGTTTATATCTCCCTGTAAGGGATTACTTGTACAACTACTTACAACTTTAAAAAAAAGAAAGCATGAAAGAGTTAGTATCACTAGCTAGATCTAAATAAACAATATAAAAAAACACATTGTTTTTATACATAACCATACGTACAAATATCTAATGATATTATGACTATTTTGATTCAAAGATTATACCAAAATTCGTGTTTTATTTAATTCTGTAAAAAAATATTTTACCAGTAATACAGTAGTTGTGTACGAACAGTGCGTGTTGCCAGTGCTTACCTACGGATCGAAAACGTGGTCGCTGACTATGGGCTTCATTTAAAAGCTCAGAGTCACTCAGCGTGCGATGGAGAGGACTATGCTCGGAGGCTATACGCGATCAAATCAGAAATAAGGAGATCCGTAGCAGAACCAAAGTCATCGTCATAACCCTAAGAAACGCGAACCTGAAGTGGCAATGGGCGGTGCACACGGTCCGACGGACCGATGGACGTTGGGGTCTGAAGGTGCTGGAATGGCGACTGGAGCCAGGCGGCGCAACATCGGGCCTTGGGTATTATTTCGTGAAACCTATGTCCAGCAGTGAATGTCCATCGGTTGAAGCGACGAAGATAACAGTACTTTGTAGTTAGTTACTTAATATTAAAATATGTTGCTGAGTTTCGTTGCATTGGAGTAAGTAATTCTTGGAAAAAAATTACAGCATTTTAAACTGGCAACGCAGATGTCTATTCATAGATATCTATTGGCGACGGGATTCACTTAACATCAGGTGAACCGTATTCGTATATTTATTTCTAGCAATCAATAACAATATCTGTAATTTTTGTTCGAGTTAATCTGTAATACCAATAGTACGGGACATTGCTTAAATTAATGCCATGAATTGTTCACAGTTAGATACATTTTATTGACCATAAATCTGCACTATCACGAAGATTAGCTTACAATATAACGCAACGGCCGGCGTTTGATATTATTTTGACCGTTATTCACTGCCAAATGGATAGGAACCCTTGTTAATTGTCCAGAATTGTTCAACTATGATAAACAGGCTGTAAAACTATTCAGAGTACCTATCTATTTAGATTTTTATTTTACGTTACTAAAATAGGCTGAGTATTAATTACTATTCGCCTTAAGTTTGAAATGTTAAATATACAAAAAATATATACAATAGTAATAAGATATTATTAAAGATAAAATCTCTTAATGGCACACTAAACTCATTTTAAGTTTTTTTTTTATTTATTCAATAAAGTATACTACCTTTCATTTTTATTGAAAATAAGTAAAAATCTATAGATCTTGTTAATGTGAAATAAAAGCATAAAATATTAAATGGATTTTGATTAAATTTCTTCAGGAGACATCATTAACTACTTCCTAAAAATCTTCATTTTGGACTACACAAGATTTAATACTCACTATTTCATAATCGGCTTTTTGAAATTACACAGTAATATCACTGTGTATAAACGGCCTTCTAGCATTTTAAATATTATTTGATAATTTTGAAGATTATCTAATTAGTACTAGTAAAGTTATAAATAATTTACTACTGAAACACTGTCTCATAAAACTAAGATACTACATAATACATCTATGTAAATATGAGGTAAAAGATACTATTACTTAAGTGAAACTTCCAGCAAACAATGGAAGCATGCCAGCCAGCAAAGTTTCCTCAAGACTGTCGTCTGTGTCTAATCAGTTTTTAGCAAAATTTCGCAAGTTCTTAACTTCAAACAAATACGTTCGCTTCGGCGGCTTTAATATCATGAATTTCTAGAACATCTAGAAGTTTGCTTATATATTAATAAATCATTATATAGTTTGAGCTGAGATGGTCTAGTAGTGAGACGCGTGGATTTTTATTACGTGCCTAATTATTGTTTAAAATTCATTATTGTGCTTTTCTAAAAAGGAATACAGACCTATTTATCTTTGTAGCAATTCTGGATTATGTATAACCTGTTAACCTGTAGTGGAACAGTATAGTGGGTCAAAAAAACTTTCTCTCCTATGAGTGACGAGGCCCAAGAGTGGGACGTTAATAGGCTGCTACTTACTCTTTTATCTATACGTCTTATGGTAACATGTTCAATAAAGAAATATATCTACTGAGTTATCTTCATTTTTGGTATGATTCATTATTGAAATTACTTGCATTACTTGAAAGCACCAATAAAAGATCTTTATAATGTTGTGTATATAAAAAATGAAATAAAACTTTGAAGGAATCCAGACGCAGTCAAAAAATCCTTTCAAAGTAACGAACGACTGTTGTACGACACGAAAAGTCCCATTATTGAAACTTTTAAAGGGCTTCTCTTATTGTTTCCATATGTACTCTTGGATGATCTGTTTTAAATAAAAATGAGCACATAAAAATATAAAATTTGCATGAACATATATACAGAAATTTTTAATAAATAGTGTAACGAACACAACTTTGTTTTATATATATGTCGGAGACTAAGAGAGAACGGAGAAGCATAAAGCACTATGGCGTAGCGTTCTCCGTCGACATCGTTATTAATTAGATCCATTATTTAATTTCTTATACTGTGGGCGTTCGTGGGTAACGTTGGTGCAATCAAACACTTTATTAATTAACTCGGATTATAGTGTTCAATCACTTAACGTTCCCGATATCAATTTACACAAACTCATTAACACTAATAGCTAGGAACGCGACAGTTCCAACAGTAGACTACTCCGGTCGAGCGCTGCTCGACAACTGCCGAGAGACGGGCCGGATTGCCACTTATTGACACACGGACCAGCGATCCACAGACTCTTGCACTCCGACATATATATATATGGATTAGTATTTTTCATTTCGCTTATATTCATTTTTTTTGCATTCAATGACGCTATTTACACCTGTAATGGCAAGTCAATGCGAACTGGTTCGTGTCAAAAATTTACTTTAATATTTAACAATAAGTCGATAGTGTATCTATCTAGAAATAAACAAAGAAACTTTTTTTTATTAATAAGTAACCTTTAATTACATTTTCTTATTACGTAAAATTCAAATTATATCCCACACTTTTCTCAAGTGAAACAATTTCAATATGAAATAGTTCAACTTGGATTACTTTAAGTTATCACTTATATCGGGTGTCCCGAGACGCAATGTTTTTTTCTTACTAATACGATAAATACGATGTAAATTTGACCTCAATAACGGATTCTTTGTTATACAAACATTAGGCAGGTAAGCTTTAAATTATTCTCTATGCATTTTCAAGCTATCACATAAATCTTGGTACAGAGAGCGAACCGAACTCCACAGTAACATCAAATCTCATGAAAATTCACACCCATGTTCCTACGCTTTTCCGGCGCTGCAAATTTATCTTGACAAGGGTCAGAAGCTCGCTGCTGGAATGAAATAAACTTAGGCTATCTATTCTTAATTGTTTGACACCTTTATTAAGGTTAACTCTTATAAAAGTTACAATAAAAATTAAATATTTTATGTATCATAAGGAAGACGAATTACATTAAACACGTATATAAGAATATATTGATTATGAACATCTTTTTACCTTTTAGTTGTTAAAAATTAACGTACACAACAATTTTTTTAAGTTTTTGTTTATATAGGTTTTTGAAGATACAAATTATACTTTTTTATAGTAATGATAATTTTAATAAAACTGTTAAAATTCATTGTTAAAGATAAAAAAGGTAAGTAGCAATCCATCAAAGTCCCATAGCTAGGCACAAGCTTGCTTACTGATAGGAGAGATGGCTATTTAAAGCACAGACCCACTGTTTTACCCACGGTTTTCAGGCTATGTCAGGCTACGTCAAAATGTTTTCTTCACTGAAAAGATCAATCATGGATTGGCAAGCAATCAAGCACGTAAAACTTCATTTTAATAAAGAGAAACTTAACAATGCCTGTCCATGATTTGAACCTGCGATTTCACTAAACGAGAATCCACGCATCTTACTATTCCTCATGAGTTTCTCCTGCTTCAAATATAAGAAAGAATTTTTAGATAATTTATAATTTTTCTATTTGAGTTAGTGTACCGTTTTCTTTATAAAAATAATTGTCTGATAATTTTGTTTTTAATCTAGCACGTATTTCTTTTTAAATCAATCAAGATTGTTAATGATTGAATAAACAAAAAATGTATATTAATTTTGAACTTCAACGCAAGCAAACTTCAGTTAAATTGTTAGGTCAGTTCACCCGCAGAAACTAGAATAAATTAATTTAATATTACATAAAGTGCGGTAGTTTTGTTCGAAGAGTTTATTCTATAAATTTATCGTTTTAAATGCGCATATTCTATATATTTATTAAAGTCTTTCTTTCAATTCAATTTCTAATTACATATCAACTTGAAAATTTAACGTAAGGATAAAATTTATTTGACTGTTACCATTACTATAACTCACACTATAACACCAACTCTCATTAACCAACAACTTTTATTATCTTTACTATTTATACAAAACTTGCACTATTCCAATAATTACTTCACTATTTAAATTTATAAAAGTTTGCACTACTCCTCTTCAAACAAACACATCACAATGCAGCTCGAAAGACTATATTCACAAAATTGTTCCATTCTTTAAAGTATAATTATTCGTAATATGACACAATGTGTTTTGGTATTTTTAAGTGTTGCCTCTACATTACTCAATAACCCCTAACATTTCAGAGATATCAGTTTTGTCATCCAACTATAATTTTTTTTTAATCTAACACAATGTCGTGCTGAAATTTGCATGTAACACGATACAATTTTGGCAAATAATTTCTTTATCTTTAGAGATAACACCTATAAATAAAACATTTTGTTTTTTTTTCTTATCGTGTAAAGATGATAGGCAATATTTCATAATTATTTAAGGTTTACTTTTAGTATTCCCTTGCAAGGTATGATTATGAACATTACTTAAATCATATATCGTTTTATTATATAATTGCGATATAGTCCTATTTGCTGATGATACTTCTTTGCTGTTTAAAGTAGACAGAAAGGTAGATAATTATGACGTACCATATCACATGTCTTAAGTTGGTTTTTTGTTAATAATTTAATATTAAACTCGGCAAAAACTAAGCGTGTTGTATTCACTTTGCCAAATGCAACAGAAGTCTATAAAAATATCCATGTAGATGATAGTCTATTAAAGAAAGTTATGTCTATAGTCTTCTTAGGAACAAGCTTAGACTCTGGGCTTTAGTGGGGTGCCCATATTAAGACTCTCGCAGGCAAACTTATTGCAGCTGCATTTGCTGTTAAGAAAGTAAGGCAATACAGTGATGTTGAAACTGCTAAAATGGTTTGTTTTGCATATTTTCATAGCATTATGTCTTACGGCATGCTGTTATGGGGTAAGGCGGCGGACATTGAAACTGTCTTTATATTACAAAAAAGAGCAATACGTGCCATATATCAATTGAGATCTCGCGTTTCCTTAAGAGAAAAATTCAAAGAAATATCAATTCTCACAGTACAGTCTCAATATATTTTGAATAACATTTTATATATCTGTGATAACATTCATTTATACAGAAAAGGGAGCGAAACACAACTTTAATACAAAAAATAAAAACAAACTTGTAATGCTATATTTTAGAATGAAGAAGATTCGGAAATCATTTGTCGGGTTGAGCATACGCATTTTTAACAAGATACCCGAGTCACTTCTAGGTTTGCCTCCACATAGTTTTAAGATATTTGTTAAAAACGTCCTCTTACAAAAGGCATATTATAATGTTGACGATTATTTAAGCGACAAAGATGTTTGGATTTGATTCCAATTGCATATGAAAGCAAAACACATTGTAATGTACAAAAACTATAAGTAAAGGAGTA
The DNA here is from genome assembly GCA_015832385.1 of Elymnias hypermnestra. NCBI lineage: Eukaryota > Metazoa > Arthropoda > Insecta > Lepidoptera > Nymphalidae > Elymnias > Elymnias hypermnestra. The sequence goes on from JACTOM010000824.1 coordinate 5,025,855, forward strand.
ACCGTTGCGTTAATTGCTAGTTTCTTCTCTGCGGAATCAACTTTCCGAACCGGTGGTAGATGTGTAACTAACGGACAGACTACTGGCGATTCAAAAGTGCTTTTTGAGCCTACTTGAATAAAGAATATTTTGATTTGATTTGAATTGATAACGCTGTTTTATAACTTGATGATACCTAAGTGTTTCGGAGGTTCTTTTAGAATTTTTGATTTAACATATTCCAGATCTGTATTACGTATGCTTAGCATATACTACTAGCTATTTATTTGGAGCATGACATTGATTAATGTTGTGTGAAAGGTTGTATTATTCATAGTACCATAGTAAATCCACAGCTCCAAAGCACAAACTTCGAAACTGACATATAACGGAATGGTATCTCATCAAGAATAGGAAGCACACTGTCTTAATGCGTACCTACTTTAGCGAGATTAATAACAAACGAGAATGACAAAGCATTATACCTGTCGAAAGAAATCCCTTAAATGGATTATCCCACTGTGAGTGAGAGACAATACAAGATTAGCGGTGGAAGTAGACGTAAATAAATAAATACAAGCGCGGGGTCTTTTGGTAGGCCTTTGGATTTGGTAGTAGTCGTGAGGCTTTGCGTTCGTTTGGAAAGTAATTACGTAATCCCGTTTTGTCCACCTTATTTGTTGTCACTATTAGTCGGTAGTTACTTTAAATTAGGAAAATTTCTTGACATACAAATAGAAAGTGTATTGATACTCGAATCAACCATTCCAACGTTTTTAATAGGCGAGTTATTGCGTATTTATGCATGCACAATTATTTTTCTAATTAGTCTTCTTTGTTTATACTGTAAGACACGTGAAGTGTTACAGTTGTGTAGTTGAATATATTTAAAAATCATTACTAAAAACTAGGGCAGACCTAATGAAGTCGACTTGTTTTGAGGTTCCAAATAATCCATCGAAGTAAAATATCTAAATAAAGTTATTTGTACTTATTTCTATATTTTTAGGTAATTTTAATTGATTTATAATCTATACATTGTGCGTATTTTATGTATGTAAACTATATGTATTAGTATGTAGAATTATTTTTATGTATGTGTATATTTTTTTAACGAACACCACCTACTCTTCTTACTTCAAATATTATTTGTATAATGTTAGTGGTGTAAAATAAAGTATATTCTATTATATTCTAATTTTTGCCTATATATTAATAAGCAATTTTTAAGGGGATAATTGTATTCCATTAAAAATAACAGCCTATTAACATGGGTGCCGTAGAGGTCCGGAGGATCACAGAAGGAGAACCTCGGGTCCCCAGCAGCAGGCGTGGCCATTGTGGCGGCGACCCGACTTCACCTGGAACAATAGTTTTCCAGAGAGCACGCGTCGCTCCTACAGATAGGTAAAGGTTCTGACCATGGATGCTTCGGAAAATTCCTGCATCAAATTGTTCGGGAGGAGACACTCACTTGCCAACAGAGTGGTAAATCTATCGTCTCAATGGATACCATTGTTGCAGATTGTCCAACCTATGGACGTCGACGTCACTTGATGGCGTTGATCGGCGGCGATCTCTCGCTGGGGAGCATTATAGGTGCGATGCTCTCCAATAAGAGGATGTGGGCAGGAGTATCCATCATCTGTGAGACCGTAGTCTCGCTTAAGGATGCCCATGAGCGAGAGAGGGAGAATGCTACGGATGCTCCCCTTCACCGCCAAAGAAGGCAGGGTACTAGGCGGCGCGTTTTTGCGCATCTCCTCCCTTCTCCTTCAATCTTCAGTTGGACTCATTTGAGATATCAGGGACGAATGCGAAAGTTGAACATCTGGTGCCCCACTTATGGATGATGATGGTTCCGCAGGGTTTCAGTGGGTATTGCGAAGCCTTCTCCGTCGCCGAGTCCCACACTCCTGACCTGGTCAGGCTTTGCGCCTAAAAGCATTTCTCAGCAAAAAAAAGCATATTAACATAGGCCAACTCGCTACTACACCATAGGTTAGCAGTTTATACAGGTTTGCAAGATGTTTTTCGTCGTTAAAGAGCACTATCGACCATCACGGCTTTATTATACCAGTACAATAGTATTCTTATTTATAGTTATTTTAACTATGGACATACAGAACTATTGTTTGATATCAAAAGCTTTTCATGTTCTAACACATAAAATATCAAATTTGTTGTTAAAAAAGCAAATATGATATGATGTCAAAATAAACTCAGATAGCTGCGATATATTCGTCTAATAAAATAAATCAACAAATGTATTTTTTAGGCAACACGCAAATCAATCTAGTTGATTTACTATTGCGAATTAAAAACCATTCGTACAATTTTGATAATTTCTAAAGAAATTTCTTCACTGTGAAGGAAATAATTACATTGGATAGTAAATAAACTTCGATAAGGGACTAAAACGAATAAGCAATTTGTTTTAATGACATTGAAGAGCACTCGCTCACTTAAGTCGTTTTTTCGTCGTCATTAGGTGTGAATAGAATAAAGGGCTTTTTATTAGTCCAGCTATTTGATTTCGAACACCGTTACCAAAATATTTCTTGCTATTATCAATTCATCTATTAATAAATACCCGATAACTGAACTCATAACTGTGGACAATAACTCTCTATATAACTGCTCAGAAATGGTCGTACTATTCATGAATAAATAAATACAAAAATATAGATAACACTAGTCTGCTATCTTAGTTTTAGAGGGTAATTAAATAAATTTCGCATTTACACTGATGTTGGAGCCGTCTTAGTACCGAGGTCACCATGAAAGTCTTTTATTTCAATTTAACCATTGGACGCTATTTCGGGGAATCGTTTCGAGATTTACAATTATTATAGAAAATTGAAGGATAAAAAATATATTTTGTATTCAAGTATAAAGTTGGAGATAATTGAGAATTTTTAAGCCTCAGTTTTCTTTGTATCTGTTTTGCGTAATATTACTATTTTTGCGTATTTTTAAACATTGCGTATTTTTAAAATTACTAGCCGAAATCCCATGGTATCATCAGCGTTACTACTGAACACGTCGGATATTGGGGAACTTGCGTTTTTAGTAAATTTTCTAATCAAAGGCGTCACTTTGCAATGTTTTAAGTCGTATAGTTTTAGAAATCGCTCGTAGAGTGAGTGATCATTATCCTATCAAAATTTTCCTATCGTCGGTAGTCTATTTGTTGGTAACAAATCTATCACCGGTTCGGAAAGTTGAATGCGCTGAGAAGAAACCGGCAAGAAACTTAAAGGTTACTCTTTTAAAGATAGTTGTGTATGTTACAATGTCTAATATTTTGCTTCTGTGTGCAACTGGAATCAAGTCCAAATAGTTATATTGCTTAAATACTCGCTAGAGGATTAATATCGGCATCCCACTGAAGCCCAAAGCCTAAGGTTATTTCTAAGAATGCTGTTAACTTTCTTTAGAGGACTATCATTATTTTGAATATTTGTACATATTTATTTTGCACTTGCATTACAATACGTACTACTTTTTTGAATTTAATCGATTATATCTGAACTCTTCCATAGTTTATATATTTTAGTTAAAAAGGACGATTGAAGATAAACATAATTACCTATTTCGTATTTATCAAACTGTAATCCCCTTAATTTCTATAATAAAACTTGGTCCTTCGAGCCGGTTTTAACCATTGTAATATGAATATGTAAGTATCTTTTATAACTCCCAAGGTAAGATACATTTAGCAAAAAAGTTGAATACGTTACATTGGTTATTATTATTTAAGACTTAAGAGTTTGATCAATGTATAAAAAATATCGAGCTTGTAGACTGAAAAAGTATATCTTTTCAGAAAAGTAACTTCCGCCTTTTTTATCGTTAAGGAGTGCGTGTTTGCGTACTTGGAACACGTTAAAACGATAGAACCATTACCCACGAGGACGCATAAGTGCTCTCTCTCTCGATGAAACGAATATTAGGTCTTAAGAAATACGCGGTTCAACTGAAGTATAATCAAAAAGAATGTTTGTAATTTTAAAATTTTCTTCAATCATTTCTTCATGGGGACCACTTTGAATTACAAACTAATATTAGTAGTTATGCAAGCATATACATGCATAGCATCACACCTCATTCCAATAGAGGTAGGCAGAGACCACATCCTTCGACTTGCCACGATTCTTGCATGTCTCCTTCACTTCTTTCATTCTCAATAAATTCTCTTTCAAATAAAATTCATACAAGTTTGTCGGTTTAGTGTACCCTTGACCTGGTCCTTATTTAAAATGTCCTGGACTTGATCCAGGAACGTTCGCTTTAGTCTTCCCCTTCCAACTTTCCCGTTCGATCTTGACGCATAAATCGTTGTTGTCAGTCTCATTTCATCCATTCTCTCTACGCGCCAAAACCATCTAACGTTCTCTTATCACACTATTTCTGACTTTTTCACCCAGTTTCAATCTACTCATACTTCTCAACGCTCTCATCTCTACTGGATTTATATTTGTAGTTCTTCTGTCATACCCAACTTTCAGTACCAGTCATAAGTGTTGGCACTAACACGTTGGTTCTTCGAGACACCATTTGGGTATTCATAAAGGCAAGCATATAAACTAGCGCATATACTCTCACACACACAAATACTGACATTTACTTGCATGCTGTATACTAAAATATACAACAGAATACTTTTTGGCATGTTATATGTTAAATATTTTATCGCATCACTCGTAGCACAAGTTTGTTGTGTTTTTGTTGTACGCATTTTTACTATAAATATAAATGGAAGTATTTATACTACATACTTATTTATTGTAGCAATTTTATAGCACAATATACTCGTATTTAAGTGTAGACTGGGAGGAGGCTTCGGTTATGCCTCGTGCCATGCTGTCCTAAAATAAAGTTGCGATCTGCTTACTGGCATAGCGCGTTATTATTTTTAACTGTATCATCAACATTATTAACTGTTCAGTCGTGCACCGAACTATCATAAATTGAAAAATATAAGGATTATAAAGGAAATTGATTTTTGATTAGTTAGACGTAAAACTTCTCTTTTCCTAGGTTCCTCTAGGTTTAATTTTCAATAAAAGTATATCACTCAAAGTGTTTTTTTTTTCATTTACTAACAACTTGAATACATTGAAAACATATTTATACTGAGAACATTATAAAAAGTACTTATTCAAAATGCAAAGTTATTGAATCTTTGACAAATACTTTTACATCTTCTTTACAAAACATTTTTATTCAAGTAGGCCTATTACAGTACTTTTGAATCGTCAAATATATTTTTTTCCACACATTAATGTATGACTGATGATGGTATTAAAGAAGGGCTCAAAATGTAAAGTTACGAGGGTTTCTTCGCGCCCTATCTTGAGAAGACCTCAGATCGAATTCAGTCAGTCTTAAATAAATGTCTTTACCAAATATAGCTTACTTATATCTACTATTAAATAAAAGATACAGAACTATCGAATAGCATTATTGGATATATATATCCAATAATAAAATAAGCAACATGCAAAGGCTCTAACATGTGTTATATGTATCTATTACTAATCCTTTATTCCTCAGAGAAGTAATTGAGCATTGATTCAATTCACTATTAGTAATTTTCAGGGACGCACATCAATAGCTTGTTTCCGAGTTTCTGAAAGTAATTTTCCGGTTGGCTTGTCAAAGGGCAAATATATCAAGTCTAAATTATCTTTATTTTACACAGTTCCCTGTTCCGCTTCAATTAGCTCAGTCTGAATATACTTTTTTCTTTAAATATGGAAGCAAAATAGAGTATTGTCATTGCAGGCGCAAAGCGAATTGGGGAAATTGTATTCTATAATTGTGGCTTGATGAGATACTTCGGCATCAGTTAGTTAAAATCCTATTAAAAAANTACAACTTTTTAGAAGTCATTAATATATATAATCATCACTATAATAATAAGGAATATCATCACTTGCTTATAGGTGAGATCAGAGTTATGCAATAACATGTTTACAGTATTAATTTATTATAATAACTCCGGTGATATACTAAAGCTACATATTTTTGAAGTGCGCTTCTTTAGGCGCACGAGGGTAATTTTTAAAAAATGAAACGCATGACTGGCGTCACGAAGATGTGCAGCGTTTTTTATGCTAATTCGTTTGAAAGATAGGTAGTTTAAATATTTACTAATAACCTGTGTCATTTAATATTTTAATATAGCAATTTTCATAAAATAAAAGTATTCTATAAATCCTCTTTTCTAAATTTTAAATTAAATACAAAATTTAATTTAAAATTTTTAACATTGATAAAAACACGTGGCATTTTTATGTAAAATTTGTCATTAAAGATTTCCTAAAGAGAGTAACAATTAAATTCATAACATATCTTCCTTTTTCCCTACCTCTAGTCTCGGAATTAGAAAGTTTTAGATTTCTATAAATATAAACAACACTTAAAAATTAGTTTGCCAAAGAAGTTTCACTTCTGACATGTGCACTTTGTACGCATGCACTTTTATTTTTTTTTTAGTAAAAATAACCATGTAAACAATAAATCAATTTAATAAATAATCAATATCTAAAAGTAATATAGCGTTGAGGTATATCGTTGAATATATTTTTATTGCAAAACATCTTTTTATTATTCAAATACATACGCACGTAGGTTTAATATTGTTGAAAGGGAATTTGTAATCCACTTGAAATTTGAGAAATTCAAACGTTTCTGTGCGATGGAAAGGAGTTTTAGGATCAAATAGCACACACAGTATAGATGAGAAATTATATGCAAATCTCAACGACGGCACGGTATACGGGTCGCCATTTGAGGTTTTGACGAAATTTAGATATTTATGCAAAGCTATGCAAGCCAAATGGTTTGGAGACAAATAGGAAAACATTATACGCTTTACCTTATTAGGTTGCTGTATAGTCAAAATCAAATAGCATTATGTTTAATTTTAAGGAAACAAAAACAAAGGACCGTATTTGTTTTATATTTTGACTGTCTCGCTGGCAATTTAGGAAATTGAATTATATAATTTGCTTAAGTCTGGATTGGTGGAAGACCAGCAAAGACATACCGCCAAACAAAGATATTTGTATTCCGGTGCGATGCTGTGTACAAACCATAAAAGGCAAGTTGCTTCTTCACAGATTATCGCGCTGTCATCTTAGATTGTATCATCACTTGCTATCAAGCGTGATCACAGTCAAGCGCTAACCAGTCAGCAAAAAAAAGTATAAATCCTGGCAAGCTTTGTATTTCTCAATTATAAAATCATAAACTTTTTATGAAATTAATGATTAATTAATCTTTTTATTTTAATACAAATGATCCTTTAAATTATCAGTTAGAAAAAATTACGTGTCCAATTATTAGGCCTGCATACTTAGATCAGAGCATGGCAATAAATAGTACTAAATACTGTATCTAGAAATTAAATGAAATTTATAAGAATAATACTCCTTCAGGAAACATTATAGAGCACTTTGGGCAAACTTATCGACCACCAACTTTAATGTAATTAAACAATTTTGAATTTACCTATACTACCAAACTATAACATCTGTTCTGTAATAAGCTGATCACTAGATAAATAAGGGATTTATTGTTTTTAATTAAACAAGAGTTCACATTTAATTGAAAAGTGGGTTCTTCAAAAATTCCAGTGAAAAGCGTTTTCTTTTCATAAAACCATTTTAAGGTTATTCCATCGTTATTGCAACAGATTGCCATCACGCCGACGTTATGCTCTTTTTCATTTTATCTGAATAAGGTTTCGGCACGTTTACTTTGATTTAAATTTAATGTTCGCATTCAGTTTTCACATTAAGTTAAATGGTATGTAATTGCGATCCTCAAACACAAATATTATTCTCATTAAGTATTCCTAACTCTTTTGTTGGGTTCAGTTGGTGTGACTGACTATTGGCTTAATAAGAGACGTATCAAATCAAGTTAGGTGTCAACAATATTCCTGTATTTCATTTAATGAGTGAGGAATTGAGATCTGAAAAATTTAATAAATGCATTCTCCTACAGAAGGCCCCATATAGACATTTCAATCACAAATATTTTTAATAATTTATCCATATTTCCTTTTAATATATCTGATAGATATAAAATAAAAGCTTTCCTTTATTTACTTGCCTCATTGGTCGAGTGGTCCTGGGTTGAGGTCCCTGGTAGGGTCAATTAAAAAATTATAATAAGAATTTCTCAATATTAACCTGAAGTTGGGAAGTTAGTGGTATGATCCACCCCCGTGCTTCAAGAACCGCGTTAAGCCATGGATCCTTCGCCTGATCTCTGCCTGCAAGTGTCAAATTGCCCTCACATCAGCCTATGAGAGTGAAGGGATAGAGAGTGCGCTTCTGTACTATGTCTGGCAGCCCGCAGTGGAGTAACGTGTAAGGTCTACGCTCTAACAAGTGAGGAGGCCTGTGCCCAGCAGTGGGACGTTAATGGGCTGCTACTTACCTTTTCTATAATAATAAAACTTAATTATTTAAAAAGCATTCATTTTAAAGAAGCCTAATTATACTGAATTAATACAGTTTTACCTATCGGTGATTTAATGGAAATTTTTTGCCTATGATAATTAAGTATTTCTCTATAAAATAAGATTGACTTATTTTGAATTTCTTTAAATCCAAGTACTAACTATATAACTGCCTCATTGGTCTAGTGGTTACTATGTTCGACTACAGACATGAGGCCCTGGGTTCGAGTCTCGGTTCGGGCCAAATTCAAATTCAATATTGAGTTTTCTAGTAAGAATTTCTCAATATTTGCCCAAAGTTGCGAAGTTGGCGGTGAGTTGCACCCCGTGCCTCGAAAAACAGGTCAAGCCGTCAGTTCTGTGCCTGATCTTTCTCCGGTCGTTTCAGATTCCCGTCACATCGGACTATGAGAGTGAAGGAATAGAGAGTGAACTTGTGTACTATGCCTGCCAATCCGCAGTGGAGCAGCATGGTGGGTCTATGATTTAAAAATCCACTTTCATATGAGCGAGGAGGCCTGTGCCCAGTAGTGGGACGTTAATGGGCTGCTACGTACTTACTTTTTTAATCTAAATACAGATATATACAATATTTATCCTACACGGGACTATTTTGTTCGTCTGCGTTAACACTTTAAATCTGTAAACGAATGCAATAAGATTTTTAATGCTGACGGGATTGGAATCAGGTGACTATTATATCAGCTGATGGTAAATGATGATACAGTTTGAAATGGAAGCGCGCTAATCTGGTGAGAGGCAATTTTACCTCTTACGGTTTCTACGCAGCATCATACCGAAACACAAATCTCTTGCTTGGTCTTTGCTGGTAGGATGGTAACTAGATACCGCCGAAACCTATCAGTCCAGACTCAGACAAATTACAAATACTATTTCTTTAATTCGCCCTGCCTGGGATCGAACTCGGGACCTCTGCCACCAAAGCGTATACGCATGTATGTGTTTTCACAGCATGAACACAGCATGTACAGCGCCAATGTATGTGTTTTCAAAAAGTATATTAATCAAAGTTGTCGTTCCTTATTTAATTTTTTGCTGTATTGAATAGTAAATATCAAATATTTTTGAAATAATTGGTGAAGTAGGTCAAAGTAACGGGTCTAAATAACTTTAAAAACCGTAAAAGAACCATGACAATAGTAGGTCAGAACTAGGTGCAGTAACGTCTGTTATTTCTTTAATAGAAAGCTTAACGTAATAAGAAAACTGGGTTACTGTCTCACAAAAGTTTAAACGGGGTCGTAGTGTATACGCTTGAGCGCATCGGTATGAATAGTCCAAACAGTTTACAGAGATGCTCTTAAATTTTCTCCTAATTATCAAATATTTGACAACAGCAAAAAGTATTTCAATGACGGTAAATTTGTTAATACTGTAAGATTTATAGTGATTGAAACTTTAATATATCGTCAAATTTTATAGTGTACTCTGTGTTTGATATGCCGTATATCAATTGCCTTATGTCAATTAGGTTCTCGTGCGTCTATAAAATATATTTTTAAAGAAACATCAATTCTCACAGTACCGTCGCAATATATATTGAATAATATTTTATATATCCGTGATAATATTCACTTTTACTGCAAAAACACAATTTTAATACAAGAAATGAAAACAAAGTTGTATCCCACATTTTAGAGTGAAGAAGGTTCAGAAATAATTTTTGGGGTTGGGCTTACGCATTTTTAATAAGATGCTGTATTTACCTCTGTATAGTTTTAAAAAATATCTCAAAAACATATTACAAAAGGCAGTTTATAATGTTGAAGATTATTTGAGCGAGAGAATTGCTTGGACTTGATTCCAGTTGCACACAGAAGCAAAATATTGCTCAATGTAACAAACACAACTATCTCTAAAAGAGTAACTATTGGATTTCTGGCTGGTTTCTTCTCAGCGGATTCAACTTTACCTTTATATGGAATAATGAATATTTTGATTTTGATATTGGTTTCTAAACTATCTGCAATTTTAACACAAACAGCACGTATTGTTATCGTAACAGAATTCTATATTCAAATTAGTGATACCGTAAACGTAACTTCATAACTTATAGATTATTACAGCATCGCAATCTTGCAATGATACATATTGTGAGGCGGAAAAAGAACGATTTCAAACTTCTTATAGAGAACGGTGTAATATAAATCTGACAAGAGTTCCGTAAACTTCGCAGATTGGTATCATTGTAGGGCTTAGTGAAAATTTCTTGCAAACATTGGCAACTTTCCAGTCTGCCAGTAATAGGAAACTCTGGTAATATTGTCGATATACGAGCTCTCTGGATAGAATTTTTAAGTTTTCCAACTTATTTTATTACCGCTTCTTTCATACTATTCCATGTATAATCATGAAATATTCTACTTACACAGTTTCCTACTAGAAAACTTACAACAATGTCGTGTCTATTTTGGACTTTTTTAAACATGCTCCTACAAGTTCTAGTTACATATCTATTAGAAATAATAGTTGATGGATAGTTGTTTTATAATTATGAATCGCAAGGCGAGGGAGGCAGTAGCTAATGTCCCTCTCCGCCGGAGGAGGGTTGGTTAGGAACGATAGGCGTATGGACGCCCACCTGTTCCAACCTACTTTAACGTTATGTAGGAAGCATCTGGGGAGCCATCTGAGTGGAATGCGTAGGCGAACTTCTGGCCCCCCACCCATTAGATGTAGAGGGTTCCGCTGGGTTTTAGTGGGTATTGTCCTGCGAGTCCCACACTGCCGAGTAGAGTTTTTGATTCACTCGGCGTGCGTAAATGCATTTCCCAGCGACAAAAAAAAAAAAATATTATGAATCGCATACGTATATCAAAATCGAAATTTACCAAGATCACCAATCTTTCAAATAATTATGGTATCTGTTGGATACAAGAAAGTAACATTATAAACAAAATAAAATGACACCCAAAACGGGATCAAAGAAATATTGTATTCAGGAGCGCTTTCTTGTAACAAATTGCTTCCCTCTAACAAGCCACGGAATAGAGACGGAATAACCTGCTTTTTCCATTAAAACTTTCTTTGACAAAATAATCAAAAAAGGGTTTGTATTCTCGCTGGCAGTAATTTTTATGAAGAATGTAATAAATATAACTTGAATGATGGTGTTTCTAGATCTGCATGATGCTAAATTGGTAACAATAATAACGTCCAAGGATTAATAAAATAAAACTAGATAAGTTTCAAGCATACGATCATTTAGCACTGGAGTTTATTTAGTTATTACATGTTAAATACAAAAATAACTGTACCATTATATACCTATAATACTGCAAACATCAACTGATGGTCAATTCAGTTGATTTTTTTTTTACAATGAATATTATAAATTGTTATAATTTTCTACTTATTTTATTTAACATACTAAAGAAACTTTAGATTATGTTTATATCAATGCTAGTATGTTTAGAAACTTTAGATTTATGTTTATATCAATGCTACCTTTTTATCAACTTTTTTCGTTTCGCATTTATTGTATTCAACCACCTTGCTTGAATACAATAAATGCGAAACGAAAAGTTCAATCATCAGCAATTTAATGAAATATAAGGTATAAATTTATATACAACATAGACCAAAATAGAAAGCAAAATATATATTTTTTTAATATTTTGGTTTTATCCTTCTATGTAAACTTCATTATTCATCGTTTTAAATTGAAATTAGTTTAATCGTCATATACAATATCATCCAATATATTTGTTGCATATAACTTTGAAACGTAAATTATAGTCTACAGTTTTAATTAAAAAATAAATATATTGCTTGTAGATTTTGCTTAATTTTTTTGCCTTTGGATTAGTACAATAATAATTTATTAGTACCTTTATTTTGTATACAATCAAATGTTTAATAAATATAAAGGCCAACGGAAAATTTCTGGACTTAGTAGTTAAGAAACGGTTTTCATATAAATTGCCATTTTCATGGTAGCAAATCATTTCTTTAATAAAAAGACGTCAAACTGCCGGAAGGAAAGTCAGTAGATTAAAAATTTGGAGCAAAAGAACCCATTGTTTTTTAACATGGCCGCAAAGAAGACTGTCGCCCGAAGATATTTACATTTTAATGTACTTAAGCTTTGAAATATTATGTCATTGTATCTCTTATTTATGCTATTATTTTTTTCATGTTCTCATAAGAATAAATTTCATACAAGATGATATATAGTTGGCTTTTTTGTACAGACAAACACGTCTTATGTTTTTATCATTTAATTATGACATTTCATAAATGTCATTGCACATAAAATTAATTTGTAATACGTCTTACTCGTGAGAGTGAATCCCATTCAAGTTTTTTCATCCTACTCTAATTTTAATCAAAAACGACATTAAAATTATTCTGTTTTCATTACTAAGTATATGTTTTGCGTTATAATCACTTACATAGGGTTAGACTTAGATGAGATTTCATGTCCCAATTTGTCTAGATCTGAAGAGGCTGTAGGTTTTCCATCCAGGTAAGGACACAGCTCTTATTTATATGTAATAATATAACTGTTCTTTATACTGGATTCTATTCAGAGCGGTTAATTGTAGAATAACCAGCTTTGTAGGAAATAGATAGTGAAATTTCTTAACTAATAAACCAAATATTAACTGCCTAACTCGGGCGTATATCTTAAAACCTGATAATTTATGTCAAACAAGCTCAGCATTAGTTCAACCAAACCGACAAAAATTTGTAAAATTATTTGTACTAGAAAATTTCATAATTCTTGAAGCAGCTTGTCTGGTAACCGTTTTATTAAAGAGTTCTTAGAAAATTATTCATTTATATTTGCATTTTATTAACAAAAACGAAATCTTGCCGAATATTTTTTAATAAACAAAGCATAAATTAATTGGCTATAGCTCCAATAGCTTTTTTGATTGACAGATATTTATTCAAGGATGTTACTTACTTTTAAAAATTCCTTCTATTAGCTCGCACTCAACCTATATATTTTTTAAATTATGAATCGTTATTTAATCATCCGCTTAAGTTCAAATACATTTTTTGAAACTTTAATATTGTAATGTATTTCCAGAAAAGTACATCGCCATCAATTGAAATCTGATGTGAAAAGTTTTTTCGATGTAATAATCATTTTAAAAAGTTCGTGCTAAGTGCACTCTAATATACAAATTGTAATTTAGATAACTGAAATTTATTTTGTGAATTTTGTTCTTGAAAGATTACAAATTAGTGTCCATGATCTTTAATAAAACAACAGATTTGAACTACGTGAGATCGTTTTAGTTCAATAACAATAATATTGTGTTTCATTCAGTTTAATCTCGTTAGCGATATAAAGGGTACATACCTCTTTCATTACTATATTACCTTTTAAGAGGACGACACGGTGGCTGATTTGGTTAGCTCTTACAATTTGTTTTCACTTAGTTTGATTATTCTGGTGGGTTACAATATTACAAACGTTGTGTTGAAGGTGAGTTTGTGGATACGGACGACGACTTCGAAAATTAACTATGTTCATGAAAAAAATGTTTATTTATTGCTGGCAAGTTACTGCTCGATTGTTATATCACAGGATAGCAAAATATTATTTGTTCTAACTGTTAACTCTTTCGGTTGTACATGAGATTTGGACAAATTTGTTGTTTAGTTTTTTTCAATATTATGAAACCTTTCAAAGATATATCTGACCTAAATAAATAATATTTATAAATTAAATAAAATTAGTTTTATTTCGCCTTCATTGCTAACACTAGTATTAAGAATTATGTTAAATGTCTTCAAGAGATGTATAAAATGCAGACGCATTAAATAGGTATCAGTAACATTGAATATCTACTGATTTTTTCAATATAGACTTTACTGTTAAGATTAATTTGAAGAGGATTAAGTCATATTTCTTTTAAAATGAAGCAAAAATTAAATTCAGTCTTACAAAATCTTGGCCGGCTGCCATCTTCATTGAGAATTTTAACCAACTAGTGCTAAAAATGTATATAGAAAGTCATGTTGTAGTTGTAACTGTAATAACACCGATAGCTAGACCGAACTGCAATATTAATTTCCAACTAAAGACTAAAGCGCAAGAACTATATAACTATGCAGAAGCCTTGTTTTCAGCTTATAAGTTTAACTGAACGTAACTTTACGAACATAAAATTGTATAGTATTAAAGGACAGAGGGCTTGGAGTCCAATTACGTGGTCACAAACGCATTGCTAGCTTAAATACTTAGCAAGAAACCTGAACGTGTGGATATATTAATTTGCAAAATGAATTCACCTTGTTTGCTTCCCAGATTTTATTACTTTCTTTAGACGCGCCCAGCACTGTATTGACGTGGTGAAATAATTTGTACAGAATTGTATTAGTAATGTACCTTATGAATATGGATCAAAAAATATGTATTCCTTACCTTTATGCTCGCCTTAAACGAAATTTTTACTTCAAGTTTTCTTATATATAAATAAATCAGAAAACGAGTATAGGTACAATTTACAAAATGTTATGTCAATCTTGTCTCTCAAAGATATTTGCAATAATTGAGGAACTGCTAATGCAATGCTGGTTAAAAGGACTAAGACATTGTCAGTCTCCAGCCCGTCGTTTTTGCCAAGAAATGCATTTACGCGCATCGGCTAAAAATTGTACTTTAAACCAAGAGTGTGGGACTGGCTGCAGAACAGAATTCCCTGTAAATATCAGTGAGGCTATATGCATTTTGTACCAGAGGTGCGCTGGGGGTATTTTTAATCTCTTCTCTTAAACATATTATAGAAGAAGGTTTTGTATGTTGAATTTTTGTATTTATTTTTAACAATTAATAATAATCAAGCTAAAATTTTAAATAAATATATATGTCGGAGCGCGGTAGTCTGTGGAACGCTGGTGCCATCTATCTATCGGCATGGGACAGAGTCATGTGTCAATTAATATCATGAACATTAAGTGACTTAACATTTTAATTTGAGTTAATAAAGTGTTTAATAGCGCCAACATTACCCATCAACACCCACAGTATGTAAATCAAATTATGGATGCCATTAATGACGCTGTCGGCGGGTAACCCTACGCCCTTATGCTTTGTGCTTCCGTCTGTCTCTCTTATTCTCTGACATATATATTTTATTAATAAAAACATATATGTCGGAGAATAAAAGAAAAGGAACCAAAGAGAAGGAAACATAAAGCATAGGGACGTAGGGTTCTCCGCCGATATCGTCATTAGTGGCATTCATAATTCCATCTTTATACTGTGGGCTTTGGTGGGTAATGTTGGTGCTATCAAACACTTTATTAGTTAACTCAGATTATTAATATCCAATCACTTAATGTTCCCGATATCAATTTACACAAAAATATTTACAATAATAGCTAGAAACGCGACAGTTTCAATAGTCGACCGTTCTGGCGGAACCCGAAAACTACCGAGAGACGCGCGCCGGATTGTCACTATTGTCTCTGCTCCACGCCGATAGACAGATGGCGCCAGCGTTCCACAGACTATTGCACACCGACATATATATTTTTAAATTTACTAATGTCGGATATTCTACGTAAATGGTGTTATGAATTTAAAAAGGTGTTAATTATATATATACGTTATAAGTAAAATTATTAATGTATGTGTGCATCTACTAATCGGAAAGGAAGTAATTAAAAACTAAGGAAAATGAAACTTTTATGACTTAGTAGACTTTCCACTACCACGAGATCGTTATCTTCGCAGGTGGAACCACAGGGAATTGCTAGTTTAATCAGAAGATAAATAGATCTTCTGCCTCATTGGTCTAACTGCCTCATTGGTCTAGTGGTTAGCATGTTCGACTACAGACATGAGATCCTGGGTTCGAGTCCCGGGTCGGGCCAATTCAAAAACCAATATTGAGTTTTCTATTAAGATTTTCTCAATATTTGCCCGAAATTGGGAAGTTGGCTGTGTGATCCACCCCCGTGCCTCGGAGAGCACGTTAAGCCGTCGGTCCTGCGCCTGATCTCTCTCCAGTCGTGTCGGATTCCCGTCACATCGGATTAAGAGAGTGACGGAATACACTTGTTATGTACTATACCTGCCAATCCGCAGTGGAGCAGCGTGGTGGGTCTATGCTCTAAAAACCCTCGCTCCTTGGAGTGAGGAGGCCTGTGCCCAGCAGTGGGACGTTAATGGGCTACTAGTTAAATAGATCTTCGAATTTGATGCAATAATATCTAGTGGTCGACACAGTGTGAAAACAAGGTTATTTTTCTTTTGTTTTATCTCAAGTTTTAGTAGCACTCGTTCCGGTGAGCGACGTTGGTAATCCTTCACTTGGGGATTTACGTCTTGCGGATTTTAGAGACGGGAAAAACTAACTTAAATAGAATATTTGCTGTTATCAAATCGAAAAAACAAGGAAGGATATAACTTTAATTAGAATTTGATACCCTGGATAATGAAACCTAAACTTTTTTGGTTTGCCATTTTGTAAAACTTGCCGAACGATGAGACGTTTTTAATATTACTCTCGAATCAAATATATTTATTGAGATATCAAAATAATTATTTACTTTCTTCTGAAATATTTCAGGGCTTGGAATTTATTCAATATAAGTAATTTGACCTATTTGTTATATATTCAGTTTTTTAAATTCATGTCACTACCACCTCAAGTCATAAAACTCGATAAAACAGAAGTAAAATATTGACGTCCCGAGTTGACCGTTAGCTGCGGACATAAAAAATTTCACTAACTTTCGAAAATTCAGCAGTTAATATTCACCGAGTGAACTGTTATAATTAAATTTCCCTTTGATTCAGCGGTCAGACTAATTGGTAGCAAATTTTGAGGTACTGGGAACAGATCTGGGCATGGGATTCTAAAGATTTAGATTTGCACTATAATTAGTAAACCCACCTGATCTCTCTCCGGTCGTGTCGGATTGGCGTTACATCGGACTATGAGAGTGAAGGAATAGAGAGTGAACTTGTGTACTATGTTTGCTAATCCGTAATGGAGAAGCGTGGTACGTTTACGCTCAAAAAACCCTTTTTCCTATGACTAAGGAGGCCTGTACTTATTTTTTTATTTATAATGCCGGCTCCGAATATAAGAATACGAAATACTCTAAAAAAGAATACGCAGTTATTTTTTTACTTTTTAGAGAATATATGTGGAACAGTTTGTTTTGAAGGCGGTTCTTTTTTTTGTTAAAATTAATCTATCAACTATATATAAACTTGCAAATTATAAAATTTAAATTCAACTGAAAATTGTTTTAAATACAATAAAATTGAATGTGAATTAATATATCTACTCAGTTTTATAATATAATATTGTAGCGATTAATAATATACTGAAATCATCCTATTAACAAATAAATGCGGCTTTATATTATATTACACAAATAAATTAGGCGTATCAAAAAGGATACCAACTCTATTAGCTAATAGGGTAATCAAATTGACTATAATGAAACACTGTGTAGTTGCAATTTGATTTTGACACTTATAGCATGAATCAACGAGCATGCAACTGACATAGTAGAATCATCAGTGTAAATTAATCGTTTCGCAGGCACTTAAATGTGCTATTGACGCAAAATGAACCAGGCAATATTGATATAAATTACAAATTGTACAGCTATACATTAATTTAATAAATAAATATCTCATATCATAGTGTTATGGTGGCATTCCTTCTAAATATTTAATAAGTACATGAACAGCTATGATGGCATAGTGGTAAGACGAGTGGATTAGGACGCGTTTCTCTTTATAAATAGAATCTTGATTATTCTTTCTAATCCATGGTAAAAGAAAACATCGTGAGGAAGTACCTGCATATCTTGGGAATAATTCTGGGGTATGTGTAGCCTACCAACCAGCAATAGAGCAGCGTGGTGGCTCTTTGCTCTAGAATCGTCTCCCCCATATGTGCGGAAACCTGGGCCCACAAGTGTACTTTAACTTACTTTTACTTTATTTATTGGGGCATAAAAAGAAAAATATATAATTAAGATACCCTGAACTTCTAAACTAGGTAAGTTCGTGACTTAGGTGTTAGTATATTCCCAGTTTTACAATAAAAAAAAAATAAAAATAGTTTATTTCCATAACAATTTGTTACATCACACATACTGGGTTGAGATTATCTAGTAGGTATTGAGATACCTGGGTCAGGTGATCTCGCCCTCCCCAAAGTATCACTGTCACAAGTTATAAAAATAAAAGATTTAAACTTAAAATTAAGAAATAAAAAAATAAAAATTTGCAAGCTTATCTGTGTGTGTGTGTGTGTGTGTGTGTGTGTGTGTGTGCGTGCGTGCGTGCGTGCGTGTGTATATATGAGTGAGTGTGCGTGCAATGTATTAAAGTTTAGTCTACATAATTAAGAGAAAAACGAATACTTAATTTATCTAAAATATAAAAATAATGAGTGATTGTGTGTGCGTGTGTGTGTTTCCACGTATTGAAACTGTATCGACCTCAATCATCAATACTTAGTATAATTTTTTTTTCATATATATAAAAATATATCCTCTCTATGTCAAATACCTTAAATATAAAGTCTTATATTTGTAAACCTTTACAACTCACTCATTTATCTTACAATAGCATGCATTCCATCTCGACCACGTTGGCTTTCCATTAAACTTGATTTTAATATTTATTTGCATACGCCTTAAATTCCACCCTTTTCTTTTTGCTTTATCACAGCGCGCAATTTCATCCTGACCGCCTTTGGTTTTCATAAATACTAGCCACGGCCTAATTATGAATAATTACTGCACTGACTAGTTACTTGTAAATAAATAGTTAATAACATTCATACACAAATCATTTCATAGGTGCAAAACAATCAATGATATTGATTTACCTCTAAAAATCGGTTCAGCTTGTCATGACACTTGCGGCAAATATTTATAAAAATTGTCCAACCCCCAGACTTTTTGAAGACTAAATTGTAAAATACCAGAATAACACTAAACTTTATTACCTCGTCAGACTCTTTCCATTTCACGGCAACACTTTGTAGGGTTACGCCTACTTTAAATATAATATTGAAGATAATAAACTCCAGACATCATATTTCCTTACTATGCCAAACGCCTTTTGTAAATATTTCTTATATATCCTGGTCACGGCACCACTTTGTAACTGTATCGACCTCACTCATCAATACTTAATATAATTTTTTTTTCATATATATAAAAATATACATAAACCATCCTCTCGCATCTGGCGTAGTTTAAAGGCATCGCTGGAGTATTATAAATATATTTATTTGGCATGTATGATAAAATATAATCATTTTATTTTATGACTAATAAATGATATATTTTTATAATCATTTTACGCATGTATGAAAGTATGAAAAATCCATAAATATAATTATTTTTGTACGGACGAGTCCGTTACAGTATGTGCATGTATATGTGTGTAAAAGTAAAATGTAAGTAGCAGCCCATTAACGTCCCGCTGGGCTGGGCGCAGGCCTCCTCATTTATATGAGAGAGGGTTTTTAGAGCATAGACCACTCTGATCCACTGCGGATTGGCAGGCATGGTACACAAGTGCACTGTCTAATCCTTCACTCTCATAGTCCGATGTGGTAATTCGACACGACCGGAGAGAGATTAGGCGCAGGACCTCATATCTGTAGTCAATGTATGTGTGTATGTGCGTACAACAACAACAAAAACAAAAAATACTTTATTGCACAAAAATACAACTAAGTTTAGCAGATTATACAAAGAGAAAAAAGAAACACTTATTAACATTAATGTGCATTGGCGGTCTTATCATTTCAAGTGATCTCTTACAGGCAACCTTACTGACTAGGACTTAAAGATAACATATGGGTTGGTGCAAAAAGTATTAATAGATAGACATACATGTACCTACATACTAATATATACTTGAATAATATAAATATAATATATATAACAGATATATAAATATATAAACATACATTCCTATTAATACATATATACATATTATGCATGATCCTCAAGTGATGATGAGAGATAATGAGCCTTCAAACGACTTTTAAAAATTCCCAAAGAAGCTGAATGTCTGATTGTATATGGAAGACCGTTCCAGAGTTGTACTGCTTTCGCTGTGTATGACTCGAAATATATACGAGAATGACAGAAAGGAGTGGATAACTTATTATCACTGCGCGACCGAAGACTAGAGGGATAAGAGGAGTCGTGGCCGAGGAAGGAGAAGCGGTTTTTAAGATAAATAGGAGTGTTAGGGAGAAAAAGTACAGAATAGAGGAGGCATAGAGCATGAAAGTTGCGTCTATCTTTTACCGTCAACCATTTCAGCTGCAGGCGGTATTGGGTAATGTGGTCAAATTTTCGCAACCCATAGATAAATCGTAAATAACTAGATTTTGCAGACGCTCCAATTTGTTAAGGAGAAATAGATTGCGTAATTAGATTAACATTTTTTCTGTTGCATTAAAGTTCAGCTTATAAAGGAAGTATTTTTCACCGTCTTACCACTACCCTCCACGTTATAATCGCGATTTCTTTATTAACTCATATGGCAGAACAATAGTTACCAGATTAGCTAGTAAATGTGTAACATTCACCAACTAATAAATAAGAATAACCGAGAATGTAAAACTACCATGTGCAAATATAGTGTCGTAGACAGTTAAGGATTTTGGTCAAACGTAATATTCACTTTAATACACATTATACGCTTATTTCTTATTACTTTAATTACTTAAGCACATGCTGCAATTTACACTCGTAAATTTGAAAGAAAAAGACATATTTGTTTCTAATTACGAGTAGAATATTATATTATTAAAAGATTATATTTATTAAAAGATGTTAGATGTTATGATTAATTATTTATTGGGTATGTTTATTATTGGTTACACTATATTTATTTAATTTGATATTGGGAATGAATTTTTTATTCCATCCTCTATTATTTGTCACCTCTATAGAAGATGAGTAATTTAAATAAAGGAAAAATATATCAAATTTGTAAAATTAGCAGATAGCATGAAAAATGTGTCGATGTAGTGTATTCAATAAGTTTGTTTAGTGCGGGTCGTTGTATTTTCAACACCGTCAACTAGAAGTTACAACCCGGATTTAACTGTAAAAAAGTTTCACTCCGAGTGCTTTAAAATAAATATTTTTAAATATCTGTAGTAGCCAAATGAATGTATGTCAAATGTGTTACATATCCTCCACATTGAAACGGTTTATATTGAATTTGTGTATACAACATAAATGTTTTAGGATTTATTGGACACCTATGAATGCGAATCTAATTTATTGCCATCAATACGTCATCGTTATATGGAATCATTTTATTTGCAATAAAACTCGATATTATATGAAGGATGGGAGCAATTCCATTTATCACGGAATTTATTCAATTACCGATGATCTTTTACCACGCATTCGTACGTGTCATCAATCATCATATTGTCGTCATGATAGTAATAAAATAAAAACATATTTTTTGTTGTCCGAAATGTCTTCTATAATTTATTGTCGCATTGATAAATAAGTTGACACAATAGATACTGGTTTATATATTGATGTCATATATGTAGAGTCGGTCAAATTTTTTTTTTTAAATTAAACATTTAAAGAATTTTTACTTTTATAATTCTAGTACTTGGTTGGGTATTATTTGTTTAATAATAAGCAAATTGAGTAATATATTCATCAAGATAAAGAAAAATGTCTGGTTATATTTAAGAGTGTTAACGAGTAATATGTTTACGTTCTGTTGGATAAAGTTGTTAATAGTTTCTCTGCTAGGATATGTTCTAGGTTCGACTTCTGGCTGCACGAATATCACAAGGATTAACTGCTGAATATAAGAAAGAAAGATAAAGTGACCTTACACAGTATTAGAAAAATTACCAAAACTATAGATGTCATTCATTTTATCAAAAATGGAAATGAGCAGGTCGTGTAGCGAGGAAGAAAAAAGAAAATTGGGCTACTGATACCACAGATTGGTACCCTAGAGAAGGAAAGAGAAGGAGGGGACGCCCTTTCCATCGCTGGGAGGATGATATAAGGGACGCCGCAGGAGTGACATGGCGGAGAACAGCTTGGTACCGCAAAAAATGGGGTACTCTGGGGGAGGCCTTTGCGTAAACGCAAGGCAATCTTAATTACCGGTGTCGTTTTGATGTAAGATAATTTGTAATTTTAGATATTAAGATTGTCAATAAAGGCTTTTATTATTATTAACTGCTGGGAGACTCTCACCAAGGTACATCATCATTTAACCGAAAAATGGGGTTTCGGTACGATGTTATCATTACAATTAAGTAAAAACATAAGCTATTAATATTGAAATACAGTTCGGTTCCAAACTCTCTCTTCACTATGATATTCTATTTCTCTGTGATGTTTTCATATACCTCTGCACAACAAAACTACTGCAGTCTTATATTTTCGTGTTATATTCTTATAAAATTAAAATAAAGATCTTTCTTCAGTCTTATACAAGGAGACACAATTAATTGACAATTTATAAAACGTCAATTGTTTGTATAAAATCACTTTAGTTAAATATTACGAATTTACAAAATCCCAAATAATTGCATATCTTACATACCTATTACTAAGTTTCTATTAACATCTTAAATTGCATCATCATTTACCATACGAGATAACCAACACGGAGGCAGTCACTCGTAAAACTTAGAAAATAATAACAAGTTTTGTTAGTTCACCGAATATATTTATAAAAGTTACCTTCCATGATAAAAGAGTGTGAACCGTAAAACTAGTCGAACAAATCCCTAATGTTGAAAGTTCCTCGTTGAAAAGTTCGTCCAACTGTCTTTTAAAGGCAGTACAGCGAAAACTCGTTATAACACAAAACAGTTGTGGTAGAGTTTATCACTATATTATGATAAGTTTATTTTAGAATTCGGAAATATATCTCGTAGAAGTCCTTGAGTAGTACCTTATACAAAAATAAAATATTTATAGTTAATTTACTTTGTAAAGATCAGATTATGTTGATGTTAATCGATAAAACAAGTAACTCGCGACGACCTTGTTGGCGCAGTGGTGTGAGTACGCCCTTTGCTAGCAGAGGTCCCAGGTTCGATCCCCGGCAGGGCGTATTTAGGATATTGCATTTTCTAATGTGTCTAAGTCTGGACCGGTGGCTAGTTTCCACCCTACCAGCAAAAACGTAACGCCAAGCAAGAGATTTGTGTGTCCGGTACGATGCTGTGTAAAAACCATAAGATGTACATTACCTCTTATCAAATTACTGCGTTTCCATCTATGACTATCCTCATTTACCATCAGGTGTGATCACAGGTCAAGCGCTAAACTTTCAGCAATAAAAAACCGTTATTCTTACAACATGATTACATTACCAAGTTGTTTTTCTGAATTGAGATTTCACTTTTACAAGAGTTTGTTCGTGAGTAACATAGCTCAAAAACTTTAGATTCCATTAGTACTTATTACTAAAGGAAAGCTGTGAAAAAACATCGTACCTATAACAAAGAAAATTGGTTCTTTTCCTACCTTCGAAACACAAATATACAAAAGGAATATATTCCAAATTTCCAGATTTGTCTAAAAAATTTTTGTGACATTTTTTAAACAATTTGTAGTTTTAAACGATTAAAATAAATATGAAAATATTACTCTTTTAAAATACTATGGAAGCTATGAATCAAGTAAGGTGATTTTGAAGATATCAGCAAATTCTTTAGCTTGGTTTAAGTGATTGTGTTTATTGCTAAAGAATCTATTAATGGAATGACATCCATAAAAAGCATGGACAAGCAAAGTTTTTTCAACATTTACGTAACAATAACAATAAACTTAGACACATAATTTAGATTTTAGAAATGCATTCGTACCAAATAATTGAACTTGGATATTTAAAGTAATTATAAACACACTTAAAATACAACTTCTATTGTTTGAAATTACATTGCGGTAAAATGCAATTTATATGATAATGCATAAGTATGGAATACTCAAAGCTTCTCTCTGACTACGGGAGAGCAATTTTCTTCTGTCGCTACAGCGAATTCAGATAAAGGATAATAAAAAATTGAAGCAATGTCAGTAACAATCGAAATAATTGTTATTGTGATTATTTTATGATATTTATTACAGATATCAGCAACGAAAATCTTTTTTTTGGCTCTGGGAAATTTCTTTAAGAAAGTCCGACATATAACAAACCCCATCCGGGACTAATACTTAGTAGACCTTTCTTCATCTGAATGGTGGATGTCTTATGATACCATATTCATTTTGAGCTTCCTCAATTTAACCTAACAATAAACGAATCTTGGCCTTTTGCGAGGCCAAATATCGGAATAATATTTTATGAAAAAAAAAAAAAACATTAAAAGTGCCACCGCAAAAAGTCCACATGTCAGAAGTGAAACTTCTTTGGCAAACTAATTTGTAAGTCTTGTTTATATTTATACAAATCTAAAACTTTAGATTTCCCAGACTTGAGGGAGGGAAAAAGGAAGATTTGTTAGAATTTTAATGAATAAAAATGTTATTTAAATATTAAAAGTGTCAAAAATTAATACAAATAATTTATTGACACCTGAAACGGCGAATTGTAAATAAAAATGCCACGTGTTTTTCGTCAATATTAGAAATTATTAAGAAAATTTTGTTTTTAAATTTAAAATTTAGAAAAAAGAATTTATGAAATAAAAATATTTTTATTTTATATCTTATGGAAAATAGTATATTAAATTATTAAATGATGAATGGGAATTTAAAATGCCACATATTAATTTTAAACCTTCAAACGAATTAGCATAAAATCGTTGCACAACTTCGTTACGCTAATCACGCTTTTCATCCGCACAAATTGAACCCTCATGCGCCTAAAGAAGTTTTACTCCAAAAAATATCTTTACAACGATTTATTCAAAAAACAAACAAATGCACTGAATGAAAATATATGTAAAGTGTAAATGTTTTCTGCAAATATTTAAACTTATTATATTCTCCGTCTGTTCACCTCGATCGATGTTTAAGGTTGTCTGGAAGAGATTGCTTGTAGCAATAAGACTGCCTTTGCACGCTTTAATTATAGTAATAAGTCTTTTAGTTTATATGTCTTTTTATTTTTATCTTGTGTGCAATAAAGTGTTTTCACTCTCTCTATAGGTTACTCCTCAAGTCAAGCTTAATTGAAAAGTTTACCAACACGCATAATTTTCTGCAACTGTCTTAATTAAATAATACATATTTCGATGAAAATAAAAAAGGAAACAACTGAACAAAAATAAATTTTAACTGTTAGGACATTTAACATAATACTGTGAATATTTTGAAATAATACAGTGACTTCAAACTGTATATCCATTGTTCAGGACGCATCAATCACTGCCACCGTTGTTGTTCCTAGTAACTGTAGCGTAATGTATAGACTGTTTTGCTCCCTATTTATCATGTAGTATCCAATAAACTAAACAATGCGTGTGACAATATACGTCTATGTTATTTCTTTATATGGATATGCAACAGCTGGTACTTAATATTCATACAATATTTGCCACTTAAAAGTAAAACGAAGAGTTCTTCTCCTAATTGTGCAGTTTGTGGAGTGACGGAAGATATCGAACACTTGCCAAGACATTTGTTCGGAATCAAAGTTTGAGAGAAACATTAACGCTTGAACTAAATTTAAATTTTAGAAATATTGGTGTTTTTAATTCAATCTTAATTCAAATTTGTTAAAGATTCTCTCAAAGAAGTTAGTTTTTTTTGTTTGTAATTATATTTCTTTTTATTGTTAAATTGTTGTGTGTTAGTTTATAAGTTTACGATGAGGCTGACGTGTATTATTAATAATACAAAAGCCCCTTAAAAACAAAAGAATAACAAAAAAAAAGTAAAATACATTTAAATATATCTAACTAATGATAAGTTATCATAGCTTGGATACTTATTATTATTATATGTCAAAAATGTTTCTGTATTTCTATGAGTTCTTGTTTATAGTGTATAATATATAGCCAAGTGAATAGTTGTTTAAAGTGTTTAATAATGTTTTGAGCTGTAATAATTTTATATTAGACTAGAAATGCTCCGCGGTTTCACCCACATAGATATCGATCTTGTGGCAGTGGAAAGTTTAATAAGTCACACACACTTATTTTTTTGAATTGACGTTTTTTAATTCGTTATATCTTTTGATTGGAATGTCCTATTCTAATAATTTAAAAAGTATTTTACAGGTATTGAAACGGCCTTTAATAAAATAATAATAAGGTCTAATTATTATCGGCACTTTTATTAACTTTTAAAATGTAAAAAAAGTAGTTATAATGGCTAACTACAGTAATTGGACATATATCGAGGACATTTTTTTTTATAGAAGTATAAGATTTTTTTATATTATTTGTGATTAACATTTGCACATTCCCTTAAATCCCTATTTTTTGAGATAGTAATATAGCCTATGTCGCTCAGTGAAAATGCAGCTTTGTAATGGCGAAAAAAATTTTGAAATCGGTCCAGTAGTTTTTGTGTGAAAAAGTAACAAACATACATACAAAAATACAAATGTTTCCTCTTTAAAATATTAGTTTAATTAGACATTGAAATTAATAATTCAACTTTTCGTATTTTTTATATAAAGAAAATTTTATCGTTAATTATATACTCATGTTCTTCACCTTTACTTTTGAATGTGGCTTTTAACGTATTAAAGCAATAACTATTAAGATAAAAGGGTGGAAAATGAAAATATAGGACAGCTAACTAGATACGTAGTTTATTATAAAAAGAAAATTGATATTATAACTCTGGTGAATTTTTTTTTCAAATTTCATACAGAAACAAGGAAAACTTAATGAAACGAAAACGAGGATGAAACTTACTTCTTATATTTATATATAAAAGTGTCGGATAATTCAACTCACCTGGAAGTTTTCTTAATGTCTTAATTATATTATGAGATAACGTATGTTTAGATAATTTTTCTTTACCGATATAAATGTCCGTGATGGTACATAATGAAGGTGCTGAAGGTTCTGAAGTAATAGTTCACGTAAAGCGAGGTCGTATAGATGTGTGGCGAGAATACTTTGATGATCGGTCAAAGACAAAGGGCATATGGTATAAGACAATCTAAAGTCAGTCTCTTCTTTACCTCTGATTTAAGGAGGCAAACATGGTTAGGAATGATATTGCGGCTAATTTAAGATGTAGAATTCATATTCCATCAAACAAGTTCGCATATCTGATGAGAATATCAAACTTGCCAAATTGCTCTATTTGCGGAGCTATTGAAGNTAGTGGCTAATTACAGTAATTGAACACATATCGCGGACATTTTTTTTATAGAAGTAAATACATTCTATAATATTGTAGAAGATTTTTTTTATATTTTTTGTGATTAACATTTGCATATCTTGGATTATATTAATGCATTTTTCTTACGGAACCCTATTTTTTTGAGAAAGTAATATAGCCTATGTTGCTCAGTGAAAATGCAGCTTTGTAATGGCGAAAAAAATTTTGAAATCGGTCCAGTAGTTTTTGAGTGAAAAGGTAAGAAACATACATACAAAAAAAATACAAATGTTTCCTCTTTAAAATATTAGTTTAATTATACATTGAAATTAATAATTCAAATTTTCGTATTTTTTTATACAAAGAAAATTTTATCTTTAATTATATACTCATGTTCTTCACCTTCACTTCTTAATGTGGCTTTTAACGTATTAAAGCAATAACAATTAAGATGAAAGGGTGGAAAATGAAAATATAGGACAGCTAACTAGATGCATAGCTTGTTATAAAAAGAAAATTGATATTATAACTCTGGTGAATTTTTTTTGTAAATTTCATACAGAAACAAGGAAAACTTAATGAAACGAAAACGAGGATGAAACTTACTTCTTATATTTATATATAAAAGTGTCGGATAATTCAACTCACCTGGAAGTTTTCTTAATGTCTTAATTATATTATGAGATAACGTATGTTTAGATAATTTTTCTTTACCGATATAAATGTCCGTGTTGGTACATAATGAAGGTGCTGAAGGTTCTGAAGTAATAGTTCACGTAAAGCGAGGTCGTATAGATGTGTGGCGAGAATACTTTGATGATCGGTCAAAGACAAAGGGCATATGGTATAAGACAATCTAAAGTCAGTCTCTTCTTTACCTCTGATTTAAGGAGGCAAACATGGTTAGGAATGATATTGCGGCTAATTTAAGATGTAGAATTCATATTCCATCAAACAAGTTCGCATATCTGATGAGAATATCAAACTTGCCAAATTGCTCTATTTGCGGAGTTATTGAAGATGTGCAACATGTGTTGATGGAATATGAACGTAATAGCGTAGAACGTCAAAAGTATTTTTTGACTGTATGTTGTGAGGTATGTATGTAACAGCGCCTTAGCCTCTCCTTTATGTACATTATTAGGTAATAATTAATGTCAGATTAGGTTAAGATGTTCTGAGATTGTTGTTAGTTTAAGTTTTTTATGTCATTTAAATGAGTATTTTTAATTACGGGAGTGGCATAGACAGTAAGTGACAAAACTCCTTTCAAGTAAAGTAATTGCAAATCCCTATATGTCCGACAATAAAAAATAAGCTCTACTACCTGCCACGATGGTTCAGTCCGCTAGTTAAAAAATGTATCAAATTAAAAATTAAAACACACGGAGATAGTATTGAAACATAATTCAGATTCCGATGTAAATTGTACCTTTTAGTCTGTAAAGTTTAAGAACATTAATGCGACGAATCGCACGCTGAAGTGAAGTTTATAACATGTTTAAATGTACTAACGAATTCAGGGCCGAACATTTCCATATCAAAGTTGCATAATTACAAAGTTGAACGGCAACGCTTTTTGTATTTTTCTTATTTTTAAATTCAACAATATGGAAGGACTTCTTTTACATTCTACCAATCAGTGAGTAATGTAAAATGTGATGTCATGTGATGAGTAAATGAATCCAATTGTGGATCCTTTTTGAAATATTTGTATAAATTTGGTCCATTTCCTTATTATGTTGTTTATTAAAACATCATATGAGGCGATTTTAATTGAGAAATTGGGTGTCGTAAAAAGTACAAAGTGAGGCGGCTCGTATTAAATGTTAGTGCACACTCGAGGGAAGGTTAACTAGTAAAAAATAATACTATTATGTCTATAACGAATCACTGTGATTGATTGCTGTTTAAATTTCACTTTATGTGATACAAACCACAGTATAAATCTTTTTGGAGCGTGTGATCTAATTAGTTTTGTAAATGTGAGGGATCTAATAACGAATGAAGTTTTACTCTTGAAATTAGCTCCTGAATAATTCATACATCATTTTACGTGTTCATTTTAGTTATGTTTTGCTATTTTAATCCTGTTGTTAGGATTATATGAGTGAATATCTGAATTACAGTCTGGTATTTTAAATTTATAAACTCATTAGTTTATAATGGTTTGTAAAATTATGAGTTAATGAAAGTTGCAGGCCTGCAGTTTTGACTGCCTCGCTGGCGCAATGGTGGGAGGATTGGCTTTATTAGCAGATGTTTTGAGTTCGATTCCTAGCGAAGCAATTTCAGGAAATAACATTCTCTAATTTGTCTGATTTAGGACTGGTGAGAGACTTCGGCTACGTCTAGTTACCACTCTACCGGCAAAAGCGTGGCGCCAGAAAAAAATTACGTTACGGTGTGATGCTGGGTTAAAACCATGAGGTAAATTTTCTCTTGCCAGGTTAGTGTGATTCCATCTTAGACTGTATCATCAGATGAGATTAAAGTCAAGCGCTAATTTGTCAACAATAACAAAATAGTTTTGATGACTTCGATGTCGTATTGGTGCAAGTACTTGGTATAGTAACAGAGGTTCCAGTTTGGACTCTAAGAAGGGCTACGGTGTTTATATATTACTAAAAGAAGTGGACTGGTGCTATCTTCGGCCGTGGCTATTTATCATTCTATTAGTTAGGGCATGTCATCAAGAAAAATATGCACTACTGTATATATTCCTTACAAAAGGTTGACGCTATTCCATCTGACACTGCATCATATTTTATCAATGAATTATTATTTTCAATAATTTTTGTGGTGGTAAAGATCCCAGGATTTTTATTTTATGGTAAACCTGTTTTGACCTGATATTTATATAGATTTTGTCAAAGTTTAGGCAGTTTTTTTGTTAGTGCTTGAAGCTGCGCTATTCTCAGAAATACCTGTTATATTTCTTGTTGTAAGCATTATCATGTAAAATTTCACAAATGTACGAGGCGAGGCGCTGGAAAGATTTACAAATACATCTGCGAATGCTTTTATTGAGAAAAGAATAAAGTTAGAATGTTAAAGTTACAGTTAAAGTGCGGCGAAAGAGATAGCATATCGCTAAACAGAGGGGGAAAAGACGCGACGTGGCGACGGTTTATCACGGCATGTGTTAGACGTACGTGCCAGTGTAAATGTTTCATATCAAAAAACGTTGAGATACATTTTAAAATTAATTATAAAATGATTGGGTCCAACAAAAATACTGTAAGTACTACATTTATCTAAAATTAATCTATTTGATCGACTAGAAATACTTCAGGAGATTGAATTCTCTATCAATTGTTGTAAAATTTTTATAGATGAAACGCGTCACGAAGATGTACAGCGTTTTTTATTCTAATTCGTTGGAAGAGTAGGTAGCTTTAATATTTACAAGAAAAAAACATTTTAATTTGCTACTCGTCATATAATAATTTAATATATTATTTTTCATAAAATATAAAATAAAAATATTTCATAAATTCTTTTTTCTAAATTTTAAATTAAAAAACAAACTCTAATTAATAATTTCAAATAAAGACAAAAACACGTGACATTTTTGTTTACAATCCGTCATTTGAGATTACAATAAATTATTTGTATTAATATTCGACAAGGAAATCTAAACTTTTAGATTTGTATAATTATAAACAAGACTTTAAAATTGATTTGGCAAAGAAGTTTCACTTCTGATATGGGTGCTTTGTACGTACGCACTTTTAATTTTTTTATATCTTCTGTTGGAGGTAACATCATATGAAAATACTTAGTATATTTTAAGTTATTATATCAATTTAAGCTCAAGACATTTTAGCTACGTGTTTGTATATTATTATGAATATACTTTTGAATTACGTTATACGAGAAAAAGTATGATTACTTCTTTTATATTAAATGAAAGTAAAGTAAGTAAGTAGCAGCCCATAGACCTCCCACTACTAGGCACAGGCCTCCTCACTCCGAGGAGCGAGGGTTTTTAGAGCATAGTCCCACTAAGCTGCTCCACTGCGGATTGGCAGGCATAGTACAGAAGTGTGCACTCTCACTCTCATAGTCCGATGTGAAGGGAATCCGACACGGCCGTAGAGAGATCAGGCGCAGGACCGACGGCTTAACGTGCTCTCCGAGGCACGGGGGTGGATCACACCGCCAACTTCCCAACTTCGGGCAAATATTGAGAAAATCTTAATAGAAAACTCAATATTGATTTTTGAATTTGCCCGACCCGGGATTCGAACCCAGGACCTCATGTCTTTAGTCGAACAGGCTGACCAATGAGGCAGTTAAATGAAAGTACACAGCCATTAAATAAAATTAATTAGATGAAGTCATTGAATATTACACACATGATTTTGTGATTAACGAGCATTTGTGCAGTTATATCAACACGTGCTCTTTATATTTAATTAAGTTTAACTCGTGTTCAGGACATTAAACGATTCTATTAAACATTACTTAGCTTCTGTCAGTTTATTGGATATAAAGGACGGTGTTTATTTCTGCCTTGTAGTTAATTGACTAGAAAATTCATTATGTTAATTAGTATCAAGATAAAATTGCAGTTTTTATTAAATATACACATATATAAGTGGACTGCCTCATTGACCTAGTGGTTATCATGTTCGGCTACAGACATGAGGACCTGGGTTCGAATCCCGGGTCGGTTTTTATTAAGAGTTTCTCAATATTTTCCCGAAATTAATGGTGTGCTGCACCTCCATATCTCGGAGAGCACGTTAAGCAGTTGGTCCTGCGCTTGATCCCTCCAGTCGTGTCGGATCGCCGTCACATCGCACTATGAGAGTGACGGAATAGAGAGTGTACTTGTGTAGTAAGCCTGTCAATCTACATTCGAGCCGCGTGGTGGGTCTATGCACTAAAAACCCTCTCTCTTATGTGAGAGGAGGCATGTGCCCAGCCATGGGACGTTAATGGGCTGCTACTTACCTTACCTACGAATCGCGAACCTGAAGTGGCAATGGGCGGGGCACATGAAGAACCGATGGACGTTGGGGCTGAAAGGTACTGGAATGGCGTCCCCGCACCGGATGACGTAGTATAGAAAACCCCCCAAAAGGTGGACCGACGGTATAAAGAGGGTCGCCGGTAGCCGCTGGAGCCAGGCGGCGCAAGATCCGGCCTTATGGGCATAATTTCGTAAGACTTATGGCCAGCAGTGGACGTCCATCGGTTGAAGTGACGACGACAACGACGACGACTTACGTTACTTTATATATAAGTGCTTTAATATGAACTCACCGTACGGTTAAATATGATATCATCTGAGACGGTAAAGAGCTGACCTCATAAAAAGTAATTTACCTGCATTATTATGATATTGTTGTTACTAAACATTGTATCGAAATTTTGTTTTTTTTTTTTTCACCTAAAAATTAAGACCTGAACAAACTAGAAAATACAACTCAACAGAATCAAATTGTGGAACTTTTTTTGTGCCTCAAGTAGATACTGTCAAAACTGTGTACTGTAATGTGCTAGTATGGTTTATAAATTAAATTTTTCAAATTCAACTAATTTTTATTCAATTAGGAATTTACAGCACCTTTGAGACAAATGTAGGTTTTCTATACTTTTCTATACTATTGCAAGTTACTAATGATAATATTAAAGAGTGGCTCTAGAGTTACGAGTTCGTAACCTATCTTGAGAAGAGCCTACAACAAACTCTGTCTTTTTTACCATTAAAACACTATAAAACTAATTTATTTTATTTAGATTAGAGCAAGTTATTTATTTACTCTCAAGCTTTATGAAGTGAAACTTCTTTAGGCGCATGAGGGTAAAATTTGTACGGATTAGCGTCACGAAGATGTGCAGCGTTTTTTATGCGAATTTGTTTGAAGGTTGGGTAATTTTGGAATTGAAAAATAACATGTGACCTTTTAATTTGCCACTCGCCATTTAATGATTTCGTACACTACTTGTCATACAATATAAAATAACATTATTTCATAAATTCTCTTTTCTTTCAAAATTTATTTAATAATTTCTAATATTTCCAAAAAACACATGGCATTTTTATTCACAATTAGTCATTTGGGATTTCAGTAAATTATTTGTATTAATTTTCGACACTTTTAATATTTTAATGACAATTAAATTCTTTACATATCTTCCTTTTTCCCTCTAAACGTCGGAAATCCCAAGTTTTATTTTTGTATAAATATGCACATGTGTATTCTGTATGTAGGCACTTTTACTTTTTTATTATTTAAGTATTAACTTTAAATTATGACAAGTTGTTTCATTTAAATTCCTTTCAACAAAGAATTTAAGTTTGTTAAGTGACCTCTTTAGTACATCTCGTAGTTTATAAATTGCATTATCATTACACATATGTATATATAGCCTTTTTAATCTGCAAACATTTTTATTTGCTCTTTTATGGCCGGGTAAGATTTAACCGGGCCGGATGAGTGACAACATTTACCGCTTATCCATTATCCGGATTAACTTGGGTACAACAAACACTCTTTGTGGTTTTCCGTTCGTAGCTGTTCGGAGGTATTTATTGTTCAATCTTAATAGAGTCAGGGTAATATACTTATAGGATTAAGAAATTCTGTACCAACTTTCTAATAATGTATAAAAAGCGACAGTTCGGTTATTCACTCATAAATACAATTAGTGAACTGAGATACATTAAAGAAATAACATTTTCTTAACAAGATTTTTTTAAACTTTACAATGTTAATTTGGCTAAAAAGGTCAATACATTGTATACGATTTCAAAATACTAATAGTCATTTTGTTTCTTTCTAAATAACCTACAAAGTAGTTCAAATTTATCTTTTAGAACAGATGAATGTGAAAAAATTTGAATGATATATTTAATCAGGCAAACTTAGCACCAAAGTTGTTATTAAGTTAATTTAAATTAATGATGAGTTCTCTTCGTTTTATAACAGCGTTACCATGCCACCTTTCTGCTTCATCATCTAATCGGCTCCATCCGTCAGTATTGCATTAATATTCAATTCACATATGTTTAGAGTTCTCATAAACGTGAATGATATCGATTTTTACTCCTTTATTAGTCATCGAATAGTATGCTTTTCAAGTTAAATCAAAGGTTGCATCATTTTATTACCTGGATTCATAGTCATTTTCATGTCTTAAATAGTATTGCAAAGATCAACTCAATTGGAAAGCGAAAGGTTGGCCAAATTTCCTCTAAATAAAAACTAGACTAAGGTTATTTTGATGTCTGTGTTATATTTGTATATTTTCCGTAATTTCCTCTAAAACAATTGATCAGTTTCAACCAGTTATCTGTGTCGCTTCATTTGGATTGAATTTCATAATTTTGAAGCCTGTCCTTAAAATGTTAGGAACACTTTAATCAAAATTGAGAAAATGTTTTGTGTTTGTTAAAAATACCAAATTTTCAGTAGGCATGGCGAATGTTCTTGAAAATACTGACATTTCGTAATGACGAGTATACTCGTCTAACTGGTTGAAAGTATTAGTAGAATATTTCGCTTTCTGTATACAAATAGACAGCAGAAGTAATCTTGCAAATTGTATTCGTAAGGTTATTACTCCTATAGTGGAACCTTTGCTGCGTAATAGCGGTAAAGTACCCGTGTATCACGTGCGTTTTATGACCGAATGTAAAAACCTTAGGGCACCTTTTACCCGTAGGCCCAATGGAACAGAAAATTCACCTTTTCTGTTGCTTACTTATTTTACCTATATGCTTAAAGAATGTGTACTATTTGGTGTACATTTTTGTGAAATCATAGTAAAGTCTTTGAAATAAAGAATTATTAAAAAAATGCTAAGTAATAATTTCGAATTAACATGTTACGCTAAATACTATAATTTAACAAAATTAATTTTAAAATAATTGGTAAATGAAACCAAAAAAAATAATTCAGTATGTTAAGAATACATGTTACTTCTATTCATTTAGCGTATTAATAATTATCGTACTTGTTGTTTATTGATTCCGTTTTTCTCTTTTATTAATTACTGTATGTGTTTAAAAAAAGCTGCTAATTAATACCCGGTACCCATATAGTATGAACTATTTACGTTATCTGGTATATGTTAATGCTTCTTCAAAGACAACTGTAATAACAATGAGAGAAACAGTTTCGTAAAATCTGAAAAGGTCTACAAAAGACAATTTTTTATTTTGTATAGATTATAACTAAGGTATCATAGAAATGGTATAAGAAAAAAACTTCTTTTCAAGGTCATACCTGTGTAGTTATTTCTAAATAAAACCAAGTGAAACTGGGTTTAGTTGGGATAAAGGTATTTTAATTATTTATCACTGATGGCCTGGATATATCCTCAATAGACTCTTGTTTGGACCGAAAGTGGAACCACAAACACAGATTGATCTAATTAACTCTGTATCGATTCGATCATTCCAATTCCCTAAACGCAATTTGGTTCGGAACGGCGGAAAATTTATACCTTAATTATTATTTTTTTGTACACTCGCAAATATATTTTCAATTAAAAGATACGATTTTCATTTCTGCTTGTATAATAATGCTATACCTAGATTTACGATCTAAAAACGGAAGGTTATTTCATGTCTTTTTTGCCTTCAACTTCAAAATTCCGTAACAGAGTTTTGTTCACATCTAAACAAACAAATAACATTAGAGTGTCTGCCTGTAATTTCGAATTATTACCTTTTTACTAAATGCATATATAAATATTCAATATTTTTGTGTTATTTTTAATTGCAATCAGAGACAGATATAAACTAAGTATTTGTTATTTATAAATGAAATTCAAATTCGTAAATTTTTGTCTGTCGATTTGTTCCGGTTATAATCCGAAGGTAGCTGATGTTAGAAAAAGTAACCTAGGCTACTTTTATCTTAGAAAAAAGTATGAGTACCGCGAAAAAATAAATTAAAGCCAATGAAATAGTACTGTGCGTGGACTTTATGTTTTTGTTATAGATAGAGCCAACTATAAGTCTCATATTTAAGTGTACGCAGACAAATTTGTGCGGGTTTAACTTTTAAATTATAAAAGTCCAAGAAGATTTTATTGGGGGGCATATTTGGTGCAATGCTCACAGGCGAAAGCGAGTGGAAGTGAAAAACAGTGGCCTCCTCCTGTGAGCTTGTAATTTAGGTCAAGGAGGAAAATGAGAGGGAATAGAAGGATCTCCTACGCCGTTGAAGCTCCTCCTCTCCGGTGCAGGAGATTAGGATGCAGAAAATGTAGATTTGTGCTTCAATTGTTCCTTCCTTTATTTCTCGAGAAGTCTTCCGGAGTTTCAGGGTAGATTGTTTCCATCTAAACTCTGGAACTTCACTATGGGATGGCGATGGTGTCGCTGGGTTTTAGTGGGTGTTCTAGCATGCAAACAATTCCCATACTCTTGATTAGATTTGGGTCTGCTCGGATGCGCAAGGCATTTTCCAACGTGCAAAAAAGCGTAAGTAAATTGTACAATTTTAATATGTCCAATGAAAATCTGGCATATATTCATGTGAAATATATGACAACCCTCCTACGGGCTTTTCTTGAACAAAACTACTCCGATGGGAAATAAGCATGCATGTACTGAAAACGGCAGTAAATGTGGCTTGTCTTCGTTGTGGTAACATAACATTGAACCGTCTATTACTTATACAATGTTACAGATGCAAAACCAAAGTGAACTCGTTTATTTCTATTTACTTTACATTTCTTTTTGTGTAATACTGAAATTTATGATTAATTTGTTTAAGAGCTACAAATGTAAATCCAAATATGAAATGTTGCAACCCTTTCGCTGATATTTACACCCTTTTCTGTCCCATGTCATGCTTTGTCAGTTGTTCCTTTTCATTTTTATCATTTCTTCGCTACAAATTTATGTTCTGTCAACCTTTTTTTGTAATATGGAATTTTCGAACAGCTAATATTTTATTTTACAAATAACTCCATAAAATCCATGACAAAGTTTAAATTAGGAAGTAAGAATTATTTTAAAACAACCCTAAGGGAATGTTTGTCATATAACTTAGGTATGTTTCAATGATATAAATCCTTTGAATTCAGCCTAATTTCATATATTTATTTATCTAAAATAAAACAACATTAAACGTAAATACAATAAAATCAGTCAAGAACCTATGTACCTATATTGTAATTAGTGGAAACTAGGTACATAGGTTCAATCAGGTTTTATCCAAGAAGAGGAACCTGTGAAGCCAGCTTTTTCGTTCGACAACTTCATGAAAAGAGTCGCGAACAAGGTCGACCAAAGTTCATGTCTTTTGTTGAACTTGAAAAGGCCTTTGACAGTTGCTGCTCGTGAGGCCTCATAGACAATCCTCATAAAAACTGGCTGTACGGACAAATTCGTGGGTTTAATACGGCATCCTAACGACGATATGAGCTGTTATGATGCAGAAGACGGCGAGCTAACAGAACATTTCTCGGTCACTCGTGTCGCCTACTTTATTCGCTATATATTTTGCGGTAGTCATCAGAGACTGTAATTCAACTGCTTTCAAAGGAGTTCCGTCATCACCTGGTGCCTTGCTGTTCTTCATCTGTTTGACAGCCATACTAATCTTATACAGACTGACGTCCGGAATGTCTTCAGTGTAGTGTCGGGTTAGTTTGGCTCTAGGATCTGCAGCCAAACAGTCAATAGGCTTGAGAGTCGATGAGTATAGCTGTCCATAGAAACTCTCGACCTCGCTCAAAATCTCTGGTGTCGACGCAATGAGCTTGCCGTCACTGGTCCTCAGACGCGTAAACTGGCGCTGCCCAACAGACAGGTCTCTTGCGAACACTTTGGAGCCCTCATTGCGTTCAATAGCGTCTTTGATACGCTCCGTATTGAAGGTTCGCAGATCACGTTTTTGTGACTTGGAGATCTGTCTGTTGATATGCCGGTAATCGGAGGCGTCCGCTGCAGGCTGTAAGCTCATCGTCTGTCATTGCTTCATGAGATTGAGAGTGTAGAACCGGAGAATCTCTTGGTTTTCTTTTTACGGGCTCTGAAGTACTTAGTCCCAACCATATAGACAGTTTCTACTAGCCTATTGTTAATCTCATCCACAGATTCGCATTCCTCAAGGTCATTGAAGCGGTTTTGCAGTTCTAGTTGAAAGCTCTCGGGGTCTTGGATTTGGGCACGAGTAAGTCGGAGCGTAGACTTGACCAGTCTGTACCGTTCTCGGTGTACGTTGATATTCAATGTGTCTCTTACCATGCGGTGATCGCTCCCAGTTTTCACTTTATTGGTCACAGAGACATCATTGAATATGTTCCGTTTGGTAGACACATGATGAAGTCCATCTCATTTCTCGTGGAACCATCGGGACTCAGCCAGGTCCATTTTCGGAGCGGCTGTTTCTTGAAAAAGGACTTCATCATGTACAGTCCCTCCTTTTCCTTAAAATTAGCGAGTATCTGTCTTCTCTGGTTCCGTTGTCCATAGCCATATTATCCCACTCTCAACTCTGCCCCATTTCTTTCGCCGAGTTTTGCGTTGAAATCTCCCATCACAGCACTGTAGAATGTCCCAGAGGTATGCATGGCCCTGGATATGTCCTCATACATAACCTCTACATCCTCATCAGGATGTGATGATGTGGGTGCGTAAACCTGGATGACCTTCAGCGAATACCGTTTGGTGATTCTGAGTATCAGGTACGCTACCCTGTTGGACACGCTGTTAATTTCTACAATGCTGTTGACGAGGGATTTGTGGACAAGGAATCCGACACCACCTTGAGATTGAACTTCACCTTCCCGGTAGTAAAACAAGTTACCGGATTCGAGGATTATCGTGTCCTCCCCCTCTCTACGGACTTCGGACAATCCTATAATATCCCAGTGTAACTTGTTTACTGCTTCTTCCAGTTCGAAGATCTTTTCGTCGGTCCTCAAAGTGCGTGCGTTGTATGTTGCCAGGTCAAGTCGTCGGGGTTGGCAGCGGAATCTCTTCCGGAGATTCTTAGCACCCCCTGCCCCGCCGTTATTATAACCGCTGCCAGAGCTAGGAATAGCGGGGCTGCCGGGGACTGGGGGCCGTTGCTGTCTTGTTTTGGTCATTTGTGGTTGTGCCGATAATCACCACGCTTGGCAGGCGGATTAGTAATCGCAGTGCTGACCTTCTCGCACCGATAACGCTACTGCCCGTTATCGGTCTTTGGTATTTAGGTCAGCTATATAGAATGGTTATACCGCCATTTGTCGGTCGCCAGAGCCTCGTCGGTAGGAGCAGGGTGCACCACGTGCAGGTGAGGTTGGCGTTTGGAGAAACGGACTGGGACGCGTTTTCCCTTTACACCCCTTAAAAAAGGACTACGTCTTTAAAATTATGTTACATGAAATATCGTAGTTAAAATATTATACGGATTGTATATGGATTTATAAGTGATGTAAAATATAAAGAATAAATCTGATTGGTTGCCATTTATGAGTTTAGAAACCAAGATTATGTCGCAAATTACTGAAACTTAAACAATATTCAGCAGTGTTAATTGTTTGTGTAAAAGATACGAGAATAGGTCACAGGGGGCCTCAGTGAACATAATTTTAAAGTTTTACGTAATTCTGTATTCTGAAATGACACTTGTTATGATAAAAGTTTGTAATGTGCTAACATCATAATGTTACGATTATTTGATCATCGCAGAGTAGTAGTAGAAAATATAATCAGTTTTACCATTTATTCAAAATTTGTTATATAAAATAATAAAATATTGGTATTTTAAATACTTTTCAGGGATACATTTGAATGAATAGATTAACTGATTAAAAACAAAGCTTGAAATACCATAACATTTATACATGGATTCTTGTTTGTGTTGTTTGAGTAAGAAAACCTTACATGAAACCATGTTATTATATTATACATACGAACCTGGATATAAGAGTACTGAATAAGCAAGAAAGCTCTTTAAGAGAGTAATTGCCTTTCGTTATTTTTCACCTCCATAATCTCTTTTAAAGAGAAACCTCGATAAGAGAGAGAAAATTGAAAATAGAAAATATTGAATTGACGAGAGTCGTGGATCCTCAGATGTTTTTGTATAATAGACCTCTATAATCCAGACTGGTACTTATCGATACTTCTACAAGCGACAGTGGAGTATAATCGCACAATTGCGTTTGCTATCTATTGATGTTTATGA
The DNA here is from genome assembly GCA_015832385.1 of Elymnias hypermnestra. NCBI lineage: Eukaryota > Metazoa > Arthropoda > Insecta > Lepidoptera > Nymphalidae > Elymnias > Elymnias hypermnestra. The sequence continues at coordinate 5,066,733 of JACTOM010000824.1, forward strand.
CATTGTTAAATTTCTCAGAATTTGGAATGAGCCGTACTCGTATATGGCAGCTGTACTGTTTATGTTTTCTGAAATTTCAGGGAACTTGTTATCGATGTTGAAGTGTTAATGGTGACCTTTGAAGATTTCGTACAAGTTGATGACGCTGGACAAGTTGATAAGAACGACTTCGTGGAGAATTTTGTACAAGTGGAAATAGCATTGAAGATAGAGCTGACAGATTACAGACGTAATACAAAATCAAAAAATCTATTAAGTTAATTTTAGATTATACTGGCAAAGCTTCCCAACGGCTGAACTAATTTTACCAGCACTTTCACTTGCAGAATACTTTATTTATTCGGCTCGAAAATTCCTTTATATTCCCCGATCAGATCTAAAATCCAATCAGGAGTGTGGTATTCGCTGGCAACCAAAGTACCCACTAAAATCCAGCGATATCCTTTAGTAGGTTACCAGAGGATCGCTAGACGCAATCTTCCCTAATACTCGGGAAGATTCACGTCGAGAAACTTGTGAAGGAAGCTGGACAAGCGCAAATTTAGGCCTCCTACCACCCAAACTTCTGCGCCGGAGAAGAAGAGCGTCTACAGCGTTCTTCCTCTGCCTCCTTCAGTGAAACAACAGTTTTGTAGAAGTAGGCCTACTGTCACTGTATTCCTTTTACTAGTGAGCATTGCACTAACTATGCCCTCCAGCGAAAAGTCCTCTACAAACGACGACGTCAAAAGATGCCGCTGGGGTTCCCACGCTGGGCGTCTTTGAGGGTATGTTACAGTGTGCAGCACCAAGTTAATTGGTGCATCACACTCATGGCAGATAGCTGCTACTGTTGTATAACTTAGGCTATTTTATTTTAGAAAACAACTTTAAACTAATAAGCTATAATTGTAGGCGAATGAGATATGATTTATTTAATATGTGACACAATTATTATACAAGGCTTTGCTTCAGTTTGGTAATCACGTATGCACGTAAACGTCAGTATGAGTAGGAGGTACAGAGAATTCCTTTAGTGTGTTATGTGAAAATGTTACTTTGACTAAACAAACAATTAAGCTAACGTTAGAATCTTGGCAGTTCCGTGCGCTACATTAAATGCAATAGGTAATATTAAAATCTGTGGCTACATTCACGGAGAACATGTGCCATCTATTGAATAGTTTTTATAGGAAAAAGTCATCAATAAATAAAACGAAAAAATACTCAATTGTTTGGTAGATATCTTTTATTAATGACTGCTTAGCGCTTTATTGTAATCTGATGTGACAGTATATATCTCGCGGTGGGGTCCACAGTGAATGAAGATGCGTATATGTTTATGTTTTGTAGTGATGATACTTTCTAAGATGGAAGCGCGCTAACCTGGTAAGAGGTAATTTACCGCTTATGGTTTCTGAACTGCACGGTACGGGAACGCATATTTTTTGCTTGGCAGAACCTCTTTACTGGAAAGGTGGTACCTAGCCACGGCCGAAGGTTCTCACCTGTCCAAACTCAGATAAATTAGAAAACGCACTTTCCAATATTAGTTTTTTCCAGAATTGAAGCCAGGACTTTTGCTAGCGAAACGCGTATTTTGAAATATTTAATATTAGAAATATATCTTTAAATAGATATAGATAAATCTGATGGCCTGTTAATATTATTATCAGGCCTAAAAGTATTTCCTATTATTAGTCGACTCCTAGGAAAACTTGTAACAAGCGAAGCCATACAAAGTATAAATATTTTTTTTTAAATTGTCGACAGGTTAGGTCTTGACTATGATCACACCTGATGGTTAGTAATGATATAGTCTAAGATGGATATGCGCTAATCTGGTAAGAGACAAATTATCTATTATGGTTTCTAAGCGGCATCGTACAGGAACATCCCGATAGGGTGGCATCTAGCCACCAGTCCATATTCAGAAAAATTATAACATTCAAAACTATTCTAACTATATAGTGTTTATTGTTTCAATCTGTATCTGTAAACATTTTTTGGATCAAATAAATGTTATTATATATTATTATGTTATTCCTACCGCGCATCGTACCCAGAACCACTACTAGCAAAGTGAGTACTCGCACCACTGCTCCAGCGAAGCAGCCGAAATATTTATTTTACATATACGTTATACTACATATACGTTATACTACATATACGTATATGTGGAATTTATTATAACATCTATCTATCGGAGTGGTGCAGAGTCAATAAATGGCAGTCCGACGCGTCTCTCGGTAGTTTTTTAAGTGACGGCCCGCCGGTGCGGTCGACTTTTAACACTGTCGCGTTCCTAGCTATTGTTGTTAATGACTATGTGTAAATTGATATCGAGAACATTAAGTGATTGAACATTATAATCAGAGTTAATTAATAAAGTGTTTGATTACACTAACGCCCACAGTATGGATATTATGGTTGTCGGCGGAAAACCCTACGCCTCTATGCTTTATGCTTCTTTCCTTCTCTCTTAATCTCCGACATATTATAATAATTTCGACATATTATTAGTCAACAAGGACACACTTCGCTGTGGCTTAATGTGTTACAAGTGATATCGTCGTAATTTCTACGACACTATTTTTCAAATGTATAAGATTAAATGTCATATTGCAGAAAGAATAATTTATCTTTCTTTTATTGAATTAACATAATTTCGCAATATGTAAAACGATAGTGACAGGTCTTAATTAAACTTTTCATAATTTAAATATTTTTCGTCGAAAACACAGGATCGAGGATGCCTTCAGTTGTCCCTGGCGTGTGGTATCGCTACAGATAATTAATGATACTGTGTCCCAAATGTGCCATTTTATTAATTAAGCATCGGCGTTTTTTTTATAAAACTATATAGTTTTTAATAAAACTTCATCTTTGTCTACTAATATATTTTAATATCTGTAATACACTACAATAAACTTAGCTTTTGCTTGAATTTTTCTAATATAATGAATGATGATGCTGTTATTTATGAATAAATCGGTCAATATTAATTGCTCATCCAATTTTCAAAAGAAAAAATGATTTTCTAACAATTATAACAAATTCCTAATTTTGTTTTTATAACTGCGGTAAAAACTGTGAAAAAATTCAACAAAAGCCTTATTTTAACAGCAATACATAAAACTGAAAGCTACTTGGCGATTTCAGGAATTTCTTAATTATGGACTTTCACAAAATCATTCTCAAAAGGAAATCAAGGCAAGCAGTAATTTCTCGCACGATTTTTGTAATAAAAAATATTAAATATAAATACACAAATCAAATAAACAACAACACTCTCACGTACCTCGTACGCAAAATGTATTTCCGTAAAGTTGTGATGAAAATATTCACTATAACTTTATGTGTTACATGTAAAATACATACACGTATTTCATATATACCTTCTGCTCGTTAGAGCATCGAGGTCTCGTCTGGTTTTCCTTGGAGCATAACGACCGTTTCCTCCTTGCATGCGAATTGACTCACTAGTTATTATTGTGACATTTTCTTTTGTCAAAGATAGAAAGCCCGCTGCGAGAATATAAATTAAACAACGATATTGCAAAATTCGTGTTAAATTTGAGGTATCATTTTTAGTACATTTTTAGAGAATAGTGGGCTGGTCTCAAACAAAAATGTTAATCTGTTTACAACCTGTTACAGCCTCGCTACCAGTAAAGTCGTAAAGCAAGAGATTTGCAATCCGATGTATAGAAACCATAAGAGGTAAAATTTTTCTTACCAGACTACTGTGATTCTTAGTCTGTCTCATCACTTACCATCAGGTGTGATCACAGTCAAGCGGTAGACTGTAGCAAAAAAAAAAAAAATATTACGCCTTGCTTAGCTAGTTGAGCGGTAATATATTCTATCTCAACTATACTTTCCCAAATCCAAATATATGTGGAAGGCTTCGACCATGCCCAGTTCAAATAAAATTAAATCAAATTATTATTTATTCAAGTGGGTTCAAAAAGCACTTTTGAGTCGTCAGTAGTCTGTCCGTTGGTAACAAATCTACCATCGGTTCGGAATGTTGATTTCGCTGAGAAGAAACCGACAGGAAACTCAACGGTTACTCCTTTAAAGATAGGTTTTGAACGTTATACTATATTTAGCTTTCACGTGCAACTGAAATCAAGTCCAAACATCTTTGTCGCTTAAATAATCGTCATGCCTTTTGTAACAGGACATTTTAAACATATTTCTTAAAACTATGTGGAGGCAAACCCAGATGTCATTCGGGTATCTTATTAAAAATGTAAAATACATGTGGCATTATAATTTTGTTTTTGCAATTTCCGTTTATGGATGGTTTTGTATAGACACTATAGTGTATATAACTATATGCCTAGCGCTGAGACGCGTGGTTCTCGCAGGTTCGAAGACTTCACTAATTTTCTCTTTACTAAAAAAGCTTACGTGTTTGATTTTTCTATTCCATTAATTGGGCTTTTTCTTGAGGGAAGAAACCGTGAACAAACCTATATAACCCGCAGTGGGGCAGCCTGGTCGGTCTAAGCTCAAACCATTCCTCCTATAAGTGACTAATAGGCTTGTACCTGTGCCCAGCAGTGCGACGTTAATAGGCAACAACCTTACCTAGCCTTTATCTCTTGTTGGTTGATCGCCATAGCATTTTAGAGAGTCAGAGGATCACAGTCAAACACTAATCTTTATCGAAGAAAATCTTACTTTAAAAACGATTACAATATTGACCACAAGTTACTTTTACTGTATGTGTGTGTTATTTATGTCTTTTTGAATATACTTTAACCACGTGGTCTAATCTTACACAGTGATAATCGTTTGCGGAAAGATTATAGTGTATACTTCCATGTATACGAATATAGATGACTCTTGTAAGCTTCTGTGACGGCAAATATATCATGATTAAACATTTTTTAAGTATTCTCTTAGGCATCGGTCATCCTTACATGATCCTATAAGAACAAGCTGATCGCTGCACCAGGAGAGTTAATCATAATACCTCACAATTATTTTAGCAGTATTTACAATTTATAATATTGTCTAATTAATTCTTCTCGCATAATTTCGTTAGATATACTTAATGAAATAAAAAGTAAATTTGGTGTTTGACAGTCCCGTCCCTATCCTCAGAGCTGCTTAATTATACAAGAAGTTTGAATACAAATTCACGGAAAAACGTTTGAGTGTTTAAGCGCTAATTAAGGGCTAAAAAAATTAAAATATTGAACATGCTACACGAAATTAAATTATGTGGGAACTCAAGAGTACTTAATTTTAATTAATACAACTATGCTTCGATATTGCTCAATGTTGTGGTACATGTACGTCTGGATTTTCTGTTCCAGTGAAAGCTTTGGGATTACTAGCAACCCATGTTATTAACTTTATTTATTTCATAAATTGACTGAGTATTATTTAAATTATAATACATTGAAAACAACATAAAAGTAACATACATTTAAAACAATATTAATGTGACTTCCTCCAAATTATTATTCGATTTTAATAACATCGTAATTTAACTTTAAATAGCGTACGAGTACATATTCGCCTCGGAGTGCACGTTAAGCCGTCGGTCCTGCGCCTGATCTCTCTCCGGTCGTGTCAGTTTCCCGTCACATCGTACTATGAGAGTGTAGGAATAGAGAGTGCACTTGTGTTCTATGCCTGCCAATCCGCCGTGGAGCAGTGTGGTGGGTCTATGCTCTAAAAACCCTCTTTCATATGAGTGAGGAGGCCTGTGTCCAGCAGTAAGACGTTAATAGGCTGATACTTACTACTTACTTACTTACTTAATTACGTATATTTTTCATAACTTTAAAAACGTCCCTATGTTTAGTATATCTAAACTGATATTATAAAGAGGAAACATTTGTGTTTTTGGATGTATGTATGTATGTAACGTTTTCACATAAAAACTGATTTCAAAACTTTTTTCGCTATAAGATTGCTGCAATTTTATTGTATGTCAGTCTATATAAATTTCTCAAAAAAATAGAGATCCCTAATAAAAGTGCGTTATTATTAGGTATTATTATGCAATATTAAATATATATATTTCATATATAAAATGTAGATATATAAATAAATACTGAAAACGTAGTCGTCAAGAATAAATGCGTAAAAAAAAGATTCCAAAAAGTATTGATCTATTAATATCACTATACAAATCGATTCAAGTAAATTAAATGTATTTTCATGCATAGCTGCAAACTTAGTATCAAGAGTCGTTTGAGGAAAAATTAATAAATATTAAATATAATTCCAGAAACATCGTTATCTAAAACTGAATAGCTGCTAACGAGTCAAAATATTCTTACATTATTTGAGGGAAAGCTTTGACAATTTACGTTGCATTGAAAGATTTTTGAAATATAGCTCAAGTGTGAAATGCAATCAACATATAAACCTTTAATTATAATATCCATATTCCGCAACTGTTATAACAAAAATTAATACTTTGCAAGCGGCTATGTATTGTTGAATGTAATAATTGATATTGCTAAAACTATAAACGAAATATACGCATATCTTCAAGACTTTAAACTTTTTAGATGTAGATGCTTAATAAGAACGGATTTCTCTATATCCTTATGGTATTTTGATATACATCTATATTTCATATATAAATTTCAGGTGCATGTATGTCTTTATAGTATTTTTTTGTTGCTGACAGATTAGCGCTTGACTGTGATCTCACCTGATGGTAAGTGATGATACAGTCTAAGATGGAAGCGTGCTAATCTGTTAAGAGGCGATACACCTTACGGTTTCTACACAGCATCGTACCGGAACACAAATTTCTTTGTTTGGCGGTACGTCTTTGCTGGTAGGGTGGTAATTAGCCACGGCCGAAGTCTCCCACCAGTCCAGACTCAGACAAATTAGAAAATACAATTTCCTAAATTAGTCCTACCGGGGATCGAACCCGGGACCTCCGCTAGCAAAGCGAATACTCGCACCACTGCACCAGCGAGGCCGTAAATAAAAATATACAGAGATTGTCCTCATGATATCACCTCTTAACATGTTTCGCAGTTTACACGCCATCCAGTATCCGAATGTAAAAAAAAATCTTTGACTTAATTATCTCAAATTTAGGAATGCATAAATTTTATCATTCTTGTTCGCAAAAGAAGTTAAACGTGTAAAATATTCTTTCTATTATCCATTTATTGCCGAAAGGATTTATATTTTGTATATGTGGATACAAATCGCTGAAAGATAATGGATTTAGCTTAGTTGCTCTATTTGAATCTCCGTTTTTATCGTCACTGACTTTATAAATATGGATAACAAAATACGATATTTTTCGTATACAATTGTTGCTTTGTTTTAAAATAATTTAACCTTACTTTAAGGAATATCCTTAAATTATAAGAAACCTACGCTGTTAATTTATTATCGGGTATTCAATCAGAGCAATAAGCTTTAATGAAACCAAGTACATTTTATAATTTAATAGATTACCATATAAATAACTATTTAGCTCAAGCGTCATCCACTGCAAGTTTAATTAAATGTTTTTGAACTTTTTAACAAAAGTTTACGAATTTAACTATGGCTCACTCTCACAGTGGGTCTAACTATTTCTAGTTCTAGTATTAATTAGATATTTCTAATGTAATTTACCCCATATGTTCAAGTAACTGTGAGTCGCATCAAAAATGATCCAGCGTTTTCAAAGAGGTAGAAACAAATCGTCAGGAAACTGAAAGATATATATTGAATGTAGTAAAGTGTTTTTATTTTAAAATTTATCTGTACATTTCAATTTAATTTGTAATATGGATACAGTGTGCAATATTTTCGTACAGTAGCAATGTCAACATACGAAATTCATTTTAGTACAGGTATCAACTGAAATTTGTGAAAACGGATACAATAATTGACAGTTTTAGTAGTTATAATGTAGTATCAAAAGCTGGTTTAAAATCTCATTACATCACACGTAGTAAATGTTATGTTATGTGTAAAACCGCATCATAATTTGCGTTAATATCGCTGCTTCAAAACTCTGATCGGAAAATGGAATGAAAACAGAAATTAATTCAATTAATTATTATAAACCGGATGAATCAAACCGCTCAAGTAATCAAGTAAAACTACGGAATTTGATTATCTTATGATGAATCTCTATTAATAATTTTACACTGACATAAAATTTTCTTCAAAAATTGACTTTGATCTATTAAATTTGTTGATTTTTAATGAATTTATTAATTTCAATAGCGTTTACGTTACGACAAAATGCTGTGTTCTGTTTCATTTCATTTATTTCGAATTGTGAAATCTATAAAACCTGGTTATAGGTTTCATAATTCGAAATAAAATACTTAGTTTTATGTAGACATAAATATGTTCGTAATAAAATACTTAGTAACTTAATAATATATAGTTCTTTCAATAAAAAGCTACATTTTTATTGAAAAAACTATATAAACGTTAGTATTCGGTAAAAGCTAGCTGTATTAAATAAGCTTTTTTATATTACTCGTCCACAAAAGGAGGCTAAGTAAGACTAACGATGGAACCTTCACGTTTAGATAGACTTAATTTTATCCAACCGGTTGTCAAGAAATGAGGTCGACCATTAAATACATGAGGAAATTGATTTTGTATTGTCATTAAATGATCGAATAACCATTTAAAATTTGAATTTGATTACCTGTAAGAGATTATGAATATTAAGTGATTGGACATTATAATCTGAGTTGATTAATAAAGTGTTTTTGATTGCACCAACATTACCCACCAAAGCCCACAGTACGGAGATTGACGATGTCGGCGGAGAACCCTATGTCCCTATGCTTTATCCAAATCCAAAAACTTATGTTGAGTTTGACTCACATCCCCTCGGACTCAAGATGTTAACCCGACGTACTGGACATCGCTCTCCATAATAGAATTGACACCCCCATCAGTGTCGAAGCACTGTTTGACCTCGCCACTCAACACCTAACTATTCTGGTCACGCTCAACCTAGAGCGCGGCTTTACAACTGAGAAGAGGCCCGTGATCAGAATAAACTGGGACCAATCCACAGCCGCGCTAAACGAGCTGAAGCTAGAAGGGCAAGTAGTCACGGCCGAAAAGGTGGAGGCTGCCGCCATCCATCACGGCGGCTATCCAGAAGGCTAAAGAGGAGGCCTCCACCGTTATACCACCTTCCAACATCAGGGACCAGCTACCGAGCTCACTCAGGGACAAACTTCAGAGGAAACGCGCCCTTCGCAAAATATGGGCACGGACTTGTTGTCCCAGGGTTAAGCAAGACCTGAATAGGCTCACAGAGGAGGTGTCTGCCCTCGACATCGACAGATGGGAGCGCGACGTCGAGGAAGTCTCAGAGGAAGACACTAAACTCTATCGCCTCTGCAAGAAGATGACCGGGCTTACGACACCCGTCTGCCTTCTATTCGACCGAGAAGGCAACTGAAGATATTCCGCCAGAGATAGAGCAGAGATCCTAGCGGAGTACCTGGAGGGATGATTTACAACAAACGCCACTGTCAATGATAAGGATATCATCGAGCACCATCAGGAGCAGGAAGAAATGGTGCAGGAATTCCTCTCAACTGAGATGCCGATGCTCCGGGGAGACGAATACATCTCCCCATCTGAGCTACGACGAGCCATCCTCCGATTACCGAAGAGGAAGGCACCGGGAGATGACGGACTTCCAATTGCAGCGTTACAGCAACTGCCTAAAAGGGGCCTCACAGCGCTCACTAGACTGTTCAACGGGATTCTCCGTACGGGCCACTTCCCGAAGACGTGGAAATTGGGGAAAGTCATCACTCTCCCCAAACCCGGCAAGGACCGGAGATACCCAGGAAGCTACCGCCCAATTACGCTACTGCCGCACGTAGCCAAGCTGTTCGAGCGTCTACTGCTGCAGAGACTACTGCCACACCTCCCATTGCGCGAGGAGCAGTTCGGCTTTCGCAGCAGTCACTCATCGACGCTCCAGCTGACGAGGACATTACACCACATCGCCAGTGAGATGAACGGCGGCAGATGCGTAGTGGGGGTCTTCTTAGATATGGCCTTCGACCGCGTCTGGCATGCCGGCCTCCTGGCGAAGCTCTTGGACACAACATTACCGTCTGCCTACGTGCGTATAGTGGCATCCTTCCTGGAGGGTCGCCGCTTCTACGTCGCCGTGGAGGAAGCCAAGTCACAGCCCCGTGAAATCCGTGCGGGAGTTCTCCAAGGCAGCTGTTTGTCACCAAGCCTGTACGCGGCGTACACGGATGATATCCCTGCCCTCCGCGACCATTTTCTGGCCGAGAGGGAAACGGACGTGCTGTTGTCGCTTTATGCTGACGTTTGCTGGATCTGCTGCCGGACTGGCTGGACAAGTGGGAGATGTCTGTCAACGTTGATAAGACGTCGGCCATTATATTCGGCCGTCATGAGTCCGTCAGTTGAATATCGGGGTGCAGGATGTAGAGTGGCAGATATCAGTACGCTACTTGGGATGCAGCATTGATCGCGGGCTACGCCTGGCGGACACGGTGATTCACGCCGTGGGCCAGGCTACGGCGGCTCGGTCGCTGCTGCGGCCGCTTTTTACTCCAAGTCCAAGTCTCCAAATAAAAGCCAAACTGAAGGTCTACGGAGCCTACGTCCGTTCCAGACTGACGTATGTGCCTCCTGCCTGGTACTCTTTCTGCTCAGGGTACCAGAGGAGTAGACTGCAGATCCAGCAGAACAAGTGCCTACGTGTGATAGTAGGATCTCCGAGGTACGTCAGAAATAACGTCATCCACCGTGACACCAGGACGCCCACCGTGGAGGTCTTCGTCCGAAACTTGGCGAGGAGTATGCTCCGCCACGCGGACAACTCTCCACACAAACACCTCCACGGCTTTGCCAGTCGGCACCCAAGAGCAGGAAACACTGGGCGTCCCCTGCCTCGTCAGCTTCTGCTGTCACCACCTCCTAATGTAGGCGATGATGACGGCGAAGACGACACAATATGTGGAAATACCCGGACTTGACCATTGAATTAATTGACCTTGATGAACCCGCTAGCGTAGCCAGCGGGAACCAGCCCGTATGATTGCGGGCAAAACAAAATACCAGGCATCAAATTGATGTCTGAGAAAGATGCCCGGGTGAGGAGGCACTGCCTCGAGGCCCGCAACCCTCAACTAAAGTTGAGAAGAACCCAGGAGAGACAATCCGGCGCGCGCGTCTCTCTAGTCTTGGAGTGACCGCCGGCCGATGTGGTCGACTATTGAAATTGTCGCGTTCCTAGCTATTATTATTTTTATTTGTGTAAATTGTTATCGGGAATATTAAGTGATTGGACATTATAATCTGAGTTAATTAAGGAAATCTGTTCATTAAAAATTACAAACAAAAGAACCACTTTCATTTATTTGTATAGGAAAAGTATTAATTAATTCTACACTGTAATATTTAAACTCTTATTATTTATAATATAGCTGCCTCATTGGTCTAGTGGTTAGCATATTTGACTAAAGACATGAGGTCCTGGGTTCGAATCGTGGGTCGGACCAATTCAAAAGTCTATATTGAGGTTTCTATTAAGATTTTCTCAATATTTGCCCGGAATTGGGAAGTTGTGAGTGGAGTGAAGGAATAGAGAGTGCACTTGTGTACTATACCTGTCAATCCGCAGTGGAATAGTGTGGTAGGTCTATGCTATAAAAATCATGAGTCAGGAGGCCCAGCCGTAAGACGTTAATGGGCTGCTACTTACCTTTCTTTATTTATATGTTAACTTTTGTCGCGTAAGTGACCGTTAAACTTTGAATTTACATTTCTTTGCCAAGATGATATAGTGTAGATGTTAATAATGCCTTGGTTTGGTCAAAGGTAAAAAAGTATGTACCTCTTATAGCTTCTACACAATATTTGTTAGCAACTTTTACTTGAACACATCTCTTAGCTATTGAGGTGGTAATTAGCCACAGCGAAAACTTCTCATTTAACCTAGAAAAATAAATAAATATATTTCTTTTCTATCTGGGATGGACGGCCGGCCATAACATGGTGTGTAATGGAACTTATTAATGAAAATAAAATCCTTCATTATCATTTCCCGCCGACGAAATAACAGAGCCATTCCCTCCGCATCATGTTGTTTGAAAACTTAAAAATTACGATATAAGATGGGATATTATTAGATTAAATTAACAGTAATATTGTAGATAAATGCTTGTACTATAATATTTCGTGTAAATAAGTCATCTCATAACATCAGATAGGATGTGATTGGTGTGCCTCTGTAATAACTCGAGAATTATCTTATCCATGTACTGCATAAAGTATAAGCAGTTAACTGGTCGTTGAACCGTTACTGGCGAATTTTCAGAGCATAGAATACGGCTTATTTAGATAAGGCACGCGTTTTGGCTCAGAATATTTTGTTCATTTTTGGAATGCCTTATTAATATCAACCAAGAATACGAATATCATTTAAAAGGAGAAATTTAATACGATATGAAATTCCAATCATAATTTGTAAATATTTATAAACGAACAATATATGGATATACCTTCTAATGGGAAACACGATAAATTTAGTGAAAATATTGCTTTTTTGGAGTTTTTATTTTTATTACTTTTTTGTACACCACAAAGTTATACAAGAAAACAAGTACATATCTTTTACAAAAGGCAGAGTACAAGAGGCGGTCTTATTGCTTGGTAGCCATCTCTACCAGACTACCTTTGGTAGAGTGGAGTTATATCTTTGTAAAAAGTACATCTTTACTATCTTTGTATCGTAATAGAATTTAATTTGAAAGAAAACTGTTAATCTGAGACGTATTTAATCCAAAATGTATATGGTAATAGTTTGCGGTTGCATTTATTACGTTGTGTGGTATTAATTTATACTATGCCATCTTTTAAAAACTATAAGAAGACTAATGTAGAGTTGGATATACAAAATAAAAAGAAATGGTTCGAACTGACTACTTATGATACAATGAAATGTGCATCTTTGTAGTAAGCTGCAAAAGTGACATATTTGCTTCAGCAACTATTTTCCGCAAGTATTTTAAATTATATGTATTTGAAATTTCAGTGCATCTTCCGGCATAAAGGTAACATATTTTTATCAAATAAATTGTCTCTAAATATGGGACATTTAGTCCGAAAAATATAATACGCTAGGGTGATTATAACGAGAGTGAAAATGAACTGAACATTGAGTACTCGTTTCGCTATACTAGTAGCGATCTTTAATTCGATTTTTGTCAGGAAAAAATTTAAAAAATGCATTTTTTAATTAGCCTGCGTCTAGATGACTTCGGCTGTGGCTAATTACCACTCTTAATGTATCACCAAGCAAGATACTTGTGTGTGCAAGACTTAAATGACCTATTACCAGGTTAACTCGTTTCCATTATAGACTGTATTATCATTTACCGTCAGTTGAGATTACAGATAAATGCTAACAGGTCAGCATTAAAGAAATATATAAATTTGGTCGTCCAGTGCGTCGTATATTCCAAAAATAGGGTATGCTCTGTTTAAATGACCAGCAATAACATTTAAATTATAATATATTAACACTTGAATATAAGAAATAACCGACTTTTTTATATTTACCTATTAATAGAAGTTTAATAATTAAGATAAAGGTAAAGAAAAAGCGCATCGTATAGAGAGTTTACCCTACCCTCTCGTCTTAGTTTCCAAGCGATTGAAACTCATTTAACGCGTTATTTAATCCTTTGTACGAGATACTAGAAATACCTATTTATGAAAGAGCCTTTTATGCTTAGCTTAAAGGAAATTTCCTACAAAATAATCTTTTTTCTATTTCTAAAACGAAATATTTTCTTACTGCGAAATAAGTTTATATAAGTCAGTAATTTTAATCAAGAAGCAGCTATATTTTGGTAGAAATACACCGTTCAAATATTGAACCAGATATGACTTATTAAAACAGTCTTGTGTTAAAGGTGTTATAAAGGGATTAAAAACGGTTAGATCTATTTTCATAATAAAAACACACATAAAAATCAAATTTAAAAATAAACACGATATATTTAACCACTAATGGTCAGGAAATGGGGCGTCTAAAAGGCTGGCAATACTTCTCCATTGAATTATTATGCTTGTTCGTTGAAAAATAACGCAACAAGAGTCTTTTTATTTGTTGAAGCGAGGTTTTCGCGGTAAACAACGTAGAGATTTACAAAAATGTCTTGTCTTTACGTGCCCTGCAGGAAAATGACGAGATTTTCGTGTAAAGCTCAGCCTCTCTTTAGTTTGTTATTTTATAAAAAAAAGGTTTTCACAAGGTTTACGTGTGTTTACTCACTTGTTCGATGGAAATTTTTATTGAATATAAAATGAGGAATACAATTAAATATATTTTTCGATTATAATATTTTTAACTATTGATGAATTAAGACCTCCATTATCTACTACAGCTCGCATAAACCACAAACTGTTTCTTAGTCGAATAGAACTTCATTTCATTGAAAGTCAATTTAAAGAGAAATATTTATTTCACGTATAATTTGTTTAATTACATTTTGCTGTTTTTAATATGGTGAAAAAATGGTAATTCGAAAACTTGTGTACAAAAGCTTTTATGCAAAAATAAAACAAAACCACTTGTGTAAAAGTATGTTATTAAATACCGTAGATGTTTTTCCAATACTTTTTGTAACGATTAATTTTGTGACTTTTTTGTTCAAGCTTAGAATAAGCCTCGTCGTAGCGTAAACTTAGTGCAAAGCTTACGTCATCTCAATTAAGTGGAAACCACGTCGCTAGCTAAACTAATATAGGTTACGTAGCTTAGCTTGGCATCAACTATGCCAGCTAATTTAAGTTCAATGAATCCACTAATATCGAAACCAAAAATATGGAAATAGGACTCTTGTTGGTATTTATTTTAAATTACGACGAGTGTCATACTTCTGAAAAACTGTCTACGCAAAAGTCCATCAGTTCATGAAAGACTCGTGTATACTTAAAATTCTCTTCTATTTATTGCATCGCTTAGTTTAAATGATGTAATAAATAGAAGAGTTATAAGATACAAAAACGTGATTTCTATATTTTAAAACTTTTAAAACACTGTAGTAAAAGCAACATCTATTAGTAAGTAGTCTCCAAAACTGAAATTAGTTAAATAGAAATTTCTAAACGAAAACCCCGGATAACGGCAAATTCAAATTTATTTCCGCATAAATTTTCCAATAGCTTAACAGAACACCATAGTAGGAATCTAAGCCAAACAGAAACAATAACGTGAAATTGCACCGCAAATTGCATGAAGTATATTTCGTTTCATAACCGTGTACTTTACCTCAATTTTCGGGTTTAAAAAAAATATTGTTATACTTCTATCTTTTCTAATAACTAACATGGTTATTAGAAGGATATTCAAAAGTCTCATGTTCTCTCATTACACTTTAATGAAATAGCTATATTTAGCATTACATAATACATTTTATTAATTTATGAAATGGTTTTGTACTTTTATTTTTTATGCAATGTAGTTAACTTATGTTATAAAAGAAGATGTAGTGATCCAATATTGAAAAAGATTGCTTAGAAAATTTTGGCACGTAGAGAGAATGAATGAAAGGAGACTGACAAAAAGGATTTATGAGTCAAGAAAGAATAGGAAAGTTGGAAGGGGAAGATCAAGGCGAACGTTCCTGGACCAAATCTAGGTCATTTTAAATAAGGGATAGGTAAAAATTACTCAAAACCGGCTAACTTGTATAATATGTTTAGTGAGATTGAAAGAAGCGAAGGAGATATGCAAATATCGTGGCAAGTGGAAGGACGTGGTCTCTGCCCACCCCTACAGGAATGAGGCGTCATGCAATGTATGTGTGTATGTTAACATAAATTTGTACTCAATTTATATCGCATACACTTTATAGTTTATCAAACAAGAGGTTGTAGTTTTATTTATGAGATTAACTATAAAATAGACGATAAGTATTATTGATTTCATACTAAAACTGCTATAAAATTTTTATTTGGTTGAATCTCTCTCTCTTGTGTATTATATTATTTACAATGTCTTGCTTAACTGTTTATACTTTAAATAAATTTAAGTACTCAACTTTATTTGATGCTACAATACTTTAAAAAAATTGATAGGCTTTTCTGACTACTTTGTGTAGAATTGGAAAGCTTTACTATAGAGGTGTGTTCAAAAAGTATCGCGAATTTTGAATTTTCGCGGGTTACGTATATTCGAATTTCGAATTTTTTGTGGCGTTATGTTGGTACTCATGTCTCTTACTTATGCCGACAAGCTCGGCCATTTTGAATGTTCATTTAATTGTTGACAGCTGCTTTGCTTGCACGTGTTTTGGATCGTCTTCGATTTTTACCTATTCAAAAAAATGGATCAAAGAACCTGTATCAAATTTTGTGTGAAAAACGAAATTAAGTGCGCGGATGCATTCCGAATGTTGACTGTGGCATACGGAGAAGCTACCTTGGACCGAAGCAACGTTTATCGGTGGTACAAAATGTTCTCAGAAGGCCGAGAAGATGTGAACGACGAAGAGCGTGCCGGACGCCCGAGCACTTCAACAACAGACGAAAAAATTAATGAAGTGGAGAAAATGGTATTGGCCAATCGTCGAATCACCGTTAGAGAAGTTGCTGAGGACCTAAACATATCGATTGGCTCGTGCCATTCGATTTTTATCAATGATTTGGGCATGAGACGGGTCGCCGCGAAATTCGTACCAAAATTGCTCAATTGTGACCAAAAACAGCATCGCATGAACATTGCTAATGAGATGTTAAACTCTGTCCGCGACGACCCAAATTTGCTCCAGAGGGTCATAACTGGTGACGAATCGTGGGTTTATGGTTATGACGTGGAAACCAAAGCTCAATCATCTCAATGGAAGCTGCCGCACGAACCAAGACCGAAAAAAGCGCGCCAAGTTCGATCGAATGTGAAAGTTTTGCTGACAGTTTTCTTTGATTGCAGGGGCGTGGTGCATCATGAGTTCTTGCCACAGGGAAGAACGGTCAATAAGGAATATTACCTGCAAGTTATGCGCAATTTGCGCGAAGCAATCCGCCAGAAACGCCCGGATTTGTGGAAGAACAAAAATTGGCTTTTGCACCACGATAACGCCCCTGCTCACACATCGTTGCTTGTGCGCGACTTTTTGGCCAAAAACAACACACTAATGATGCCGCAGCCACCGTATTCCCCAGATCTGGCCCCCTGTGACTTTTTCTTGTTCCCTAAACTGAAGAGGCCCATGAAAGGACGACGTTACTCTTCTCTTGACGAGATAAAGACGGCATCGAAGGAGGAGCTGAACAAGATAAAAAAAAAAATGATTTTTTGAAGTGCTTCGAAGATTGGAAAAACCGTTGGCACAAGTGTATAATATCTCATGGGGATTACTTTGAAGGGGACAAAATAGATATTCATGAATAAATAAATAATTTTTGAAAAAACACAAAATTCGCGATACTTTTTGAACACACAGCGTATTTCACAATATGAAGAACTGATTTAAAGGTTAATATTAATATTAATTCTTAGATTTTTTGAAATATAAAGACTGAATTGGAATTGTTAATATTTTGTATCAATTGGCAAATGCTTTATTTATTTTCCTCTAATGTGATTAATGGAAAGAATAAATAATGAGAACTAAATTCAAAGTACAAAATAATATTTTATTATCGTTAGATAAAGCGAAGAAAGTTCATTGATACTGGCTATTAAATGATAACATTTGAATTATAATAGAATATTAAAAGTATATTAATAATTCAAAAGCTTTATTCCGAACAAATGTTCACTGAATAATTTTTACTCTTTGATCCTCTCAATAGAAATCACAAATTCATTGATTGAGTCTAAGGTAAATATTTACTTAGGTAATATTTACTTCGGTAAATATTTACCTTCGTCGCGATCTTATTCCGCTAGTCTCATTTCATTTGTATCTGAAAAACGCTTGTGATTGGGACAAAATGTGATTTCATGAATAAAGTTAAAGAAAACGAAGTCATTTACAGACATTGTATTCTTCCTACTTTGATTTCGTTTTTATCTGTTTTGTCATAATTATACTTATAATAATTCAAGTGCCAATTTCGTGACTTTTGTAACTCGTAAGATAATATATAATAGGTAACATTCTTTCTAATAAATGGAGTTTTAAAACTGAAGTATCCGTAAATAATGATTAATTAACACAAACAAACAATTAACGTTAATCAATAGACTCATCGTTCTTAGCATTAAATTGAAGAATATCCTAGATACATCAATTTCGAACTTAATACAAACAAATAAGGTGTTACTGAAAAGTTATTTTAGATAAACCCAAAAAGTTACAGACACATCTACCTATCATTTTGATATTCTCTAAGGAGTTAATTTTAACATTTACCTTCACAATTTTATACTTAAACAGACAATTCAGAGGTTTTGTAGCTCAAACCCACTATGCTGCACCACTGCGGGTTTGTAGGCTGTATGTGTCCCAAAATTCCCTTCAGAATAGACAGGGTTTCTCACGATATTTAACTAAAACGTACTTTAATGCTATATTAAGGATTCGCATTTTTTTCTTATTACTGACATGTTAGCGCTTTACTGTGATAGCACCTAATAGTAAGTGATAACAGTACGTCAAATTGGTAATTAATAATTTATACAAATAACATTCTATTAGTCCGCAAAATTTTTCTTGGTCTTTACTATTTGGGTGATAATCAATTACAGTCCAACTACCAACTAGTCAATGCCTAGACAAATTAAAAAATTCAAAATATAGCGAAGAGTTTCTAAATATAGCGAAGAGTTTCTAAATATAGCGAAGAGAAAACTGGCACCAATGTACAAGTGAGGTCGTCTTGTAATAAGACTAATGGATTCATATATGTTTCCATTCTAGAGTGAAACTATTTTAGCTAATTGTTTATATACTATGTGAAACAAATAATTCTTTAGTATACATAAACAAAAAACAGTTCTGAGTTGGTGCACTAACTAGACCACCGTGAAAGACTTTACTTTTGACAAGACTTTCACATTCTCTCAATGGTTTATTCATAGGGTTTTCAAGCAGTGAGTGTAAGGGATGTACAAGGCTATAAACTATCACGGCATTTTATAGTGTTTTCTTTACGGTCTTACTTTTTATAGTCACATTATTAACTCGCGAAACTTTATAATATAAAACCAACTACATAAATATATTTAAAAAAAGAAAGAAAACTTTATTCAGAGCAGTGCGGGGGTGTTAAATATTGACTTATTACGATATCTCTGGAACCATAAGGCGTAAAGACTTAAAATTTGGTAGAAAAATTTCTTTTGCCGAGTAGAGGTCAGCTAAGAACAGATAAATTAATGAAAATGCTACCAAAAAATATTTATAACGAAGTCGCGGGTTCAGCTAGTTAACAATATATCATGTTGCCAATATAGCGATATACGAGTAATTATAATTACATACTTTTTCTTTGAAAATAGCCCATGCTTCATATAATATCACAATTGTAGTATTTATTATATAAAAGCTTAAGTGATTCATTCAACGACAAAATTGTAATGAATAAAACCTTCTTTAGGCCCATGAGGGGAAATTTTTACAGATTAAACGCGTGATTATCGTCACTGAGATGTGCAGCGTTGTTATGCTAATTCGTTTTAATATTTGCAAATAACATGTGTAATTTTGATTTGCCATTCGTTGTTTAATAATTTAATATACTAATTTTCATAAAGTATAAAATAAATAAAAATTTAATTAAAAATTCCTAAAATTAAAAAAAAATCACGTGGTATATTTATTTACACTTACACTTACGTTTACATTTCAATGAATTATTTTCACACGATCCAATTAGGTAGGTCCAACTTCGAAAATGAGATCAACCGCCGAATCCAACTCGGATGGGCAGCGTTCGGAAAACTATGGGACATTTTTTCATCCATAATTCCTCAGTGCCTGAAAACTAAGGTTTCGAACAGTGCGTGTTGCCAGCGATTACATATGGTTCCGAGACATGGCCGCTGACTATGGGGCTCGTAAAAAGACTCAGAGTCACTCAGCGGGCAATAGAGAGGGCTATGCTCAGGGTTTTCCTACGTGATCAAATCAGAAATGAGGAGATCTGTAGGTGAACTAAAGTCACCGACGTAGCCTACCGAATTGCAAAGCTGAAGTGGCAATGGGCAGGGCTCGTAGTTTGCAGAACCGATGGACGTTGGGGCCCGAAGGTGCTAGAGTGGCGGCCTCGCACCAGAAAACGCAGCGTCGGCAGACGCCGCACCAGGTGGACCGATGATATCAGGCGGGTCGCTGGCAGCCGCTGGATACAAGCGGCGCAAGATCAGGCCCAGTGGAATTCATTAGATGAGACCTTTGTCCAGCAGTGGATGTCCATTGGCTGAGACGACGACGACGACGACAACGAATTTCTACATTTTTTAATGACATGTTAATGACAATTTATTCCATTAAATTCTTAACGTATCTTCCTTTTTCACTACCTCTAAAATCCACCTAAAGAAGTTTCACTTCAAAAAATGTTTCACGATACGTGATATGTAATAATACCCAACAAATATTTATATTGCATGAGTTTTATTAATAAAATGCGGAATAATCCTATGTCGATTAGCTTATGCCTGCTTCGTAAGAATTTATTTATTTATGGATACAATTTAAAACTAGGATTTAGATCAGTAAAGTTTCCACTAATATGTAACAAAATGTCTTATATAATAAAACTAAGACACTTGAAAAATACTTGATGAGCCTCGAGAAAGAAAATACAATATGCCAAATTTATATTTACCTATGCAGAGGCTGTGAATAACAGAAGGCAATGATAAGCATATTCTATTATGTTTGCGAGGGTGAATATTGATTCACTCTGAACTTGAAGTAAAGTACTGAGTGGTTATTGTTACATAGATAAAAATAGCCTTCTAAAGAAGTAATATATATCATTCTACAAATCTAGAGTTATCGGCATTCTAGTAATCTTCTTTTCCTTTTAATAATTGACTGTCAAATGTGTCAAAACGCACACAATTTCGCCAGTGTCACGTTAATTGGAGAAAGCACGTATGAGATTGTACGGTTTCTGTGATTGCAAATCAAAATTTTGATAATGTACAAATAATGGACACTTTATAGTCCTTTACCACCACCACCACCACCACCACCAATAAATTAAGGGTTAGGGACAACACAATACAATACATGATAAACACTTATTACAAAACATTCACAAGTTAATACTATTACATTTAATAAATTTACAAATATATTTACAATAGGGACTATACACAAGGGTTAACAAATACTCAACATTTAAAGGAGAAGGAACAGTGGAAGGAATAATGTCATATATGGGATGTCCGGAGTTTCATTAGGTGGATCGGGGAACACAAGTGACGCATTCGTGAAATAAAAGATGATACAGAGATATTTGCATATCTGTGAAGAAGAAATCCAGAATGAGTTCCAAGTCTTTTCCATGTAAGACTTGGAAAGCGAACTTATATCGTGTATAAAGTTGTGAACTTTCTCTGATAGCTTAAAATAGCAACTCAATGAAATTGTAAGATCTACTTATCTTATTTTTTACTTTAAGAGCTTATCACTTAATTGTAATTTAATCCGCTGGTAAGTGATGATTCGCTCTATAATGATAGATGTGTTAATCAGGTAAGTGGTAATTAGTTTTTAATGGTTACTACACAGTGAAGGACATTGTATTTCTTTAATTCTGGTATTCTTTAATTCTGCTGGTAACTAAATCGTCTCAATATAATTGACATATTGTAATCATTATTGCAGTGGAATTAAACGTTATTTTATAATTTTTTTTTATTTTTACATATCGATCTATTCTATATGTCGGAGGGCAGATGTCTGTGGAACGCTGGCACCATCTATCGGCGTGGACAGAGTCAAAGGTGGCAGTACTGCAGGAGTCTCTCGGCAGTTGTCGAGTAGTGCTCGACCGGAGTAGTCTACTGTTGAAATTGTTACGTTCCTAGCTATTAGTGTTAATGGGTTTGTGTAAATTGATATCGGGAACATTAAGTGATTGAACATTATAACTCGGGTTAATTAATAAAGTGTTTGATTGCACTAACATTACCCACGAACGCCCACAGAATAAGAAATTAAATAATGGACCCAATTAATAACGATGTCGGCGGAGAACCCTACGCCCCTGTGCTTTATGCTTCTCCGTTCTCTCTTATTCTCCGACATTTATATTTTATCATAAATTTTAAATGGAAAAATGACAAACTTAGATATAAATAAACTAACTGTAATTCAATTGTCAGTAAATGGAGATAAAAGGCTGTATAATGTAATATAAGTTACTGCTGGTAGGAATGTCACTATTTATGTTCAGAACCTTCCACTAGTTATGTCCTATTTAAATAAGAAAATACAATTTCGTAAATTTTCTCTTTTGGGCATCGAATCCAGAGCCTCTACTACAGTTTTTAGCGTTAAGAATGCAGTGTGTCATCATCGATAGTCCGCCTTTCCTTGCTCCCTAACCTATAAAATAATGGTCAAATCACAAGGTCAAGTTCACAGTGACCAGTTGAATTCTTAAAATTTTTAAGGCGAACGAACTATAGTGAATTGTGTTCTCCTACTGTTATCACAGCGAGGCTGACGAAATGAAATTAAAATACTTTTAATCTAATTTGTACCTATTTTCCAATCGCTATAAACTGTGAATAAACCAATAAAAGATCGATTACCTTTTACCAGGTTAGCACATCCTTCTTAGATTGTATCTGTACTTAAAATCAAGTGGAATCACTGTCAACCGCTCACCTGTCAGCAATAAAAAAGCCTAAGGCCGACCGTACTTTCCTTTGGCCTATATGATAAAAATACTCTTTATATATTATGTTCCCCTAACGTTTGAGATTTTATACAGTATGTGTTGCATAAAAACATATATTCAGTTAAACCTATTACTTTTGACATAAAAATATTTTATATGAATTAATTCTTGTTTCAACAATGTATGGACGAAGAGCAACGACTTTTATATTACCTCTTTAAGTAATATAAATTTTTATGGTTAATAAAGACACAAAGCATTTTATAGCCTAATAAGAATTAGCTCATCTAAAGTGGTTTTATTAGTTTTTAGGATTTTGGTGTTTATTACAATCATATAAAATACTTTAATCGGGGAAAACTTATCAAAATTATTATACTCATAGAATGGTCTCTAAAGGATTTGCGCTAGTAATATTTATTAAATTTATACTATAAAAATGGGTAGAATCATATCAAAATATAGGGGCGTTAACTAGTAAAGGTAAGCTTTTATAAGACTTCTAATATTTCTAGTACTTCTCTTAACTTAGTATTCTTTAATTGATTATATGTATTGTTAACCTATTGAAACTAATATTTTTTTGTAATCTCAAGTCACCTAAAGTGCATTATAAATGTGTTATAGGGCCTTATAATGTGTATATTATAGATTACAGCCCAAGGATGTCCCGAGTAATAGCTAGTATATCAATAAAAACAATGGCGCAATTATTTGGAGCACGGCGGCCCCAAAAAAGAGTGCTTTTATTTTAAGAGGGCACGAAAAGCTTCCTTCGCGGAATTATTTCTCTTAATTTGCATTTTAATAGAAAGGAAAGCATTACGAATCCAGTGTAAAATTTCATTTTGATACCGGTTATTGCATGAAATTATTTGTAATAAGTATTTAACCTAATTCATTTTATTCTACAATATATCAAAAATTTATCTACGCGTATATGAACTATATCTGTTTTAAATACAGCATGTATGAAATAATCGCATAATTATGGTCGTACAAAAGTATTTTATGCTAAAAGGAATAAAAGGACGATGTTTTAGACAATTAGCTATATAAACTTTATTGCGTACAGAACTTAAATATACTATTACTTGTGCTAAAAGTCATATAATGAAAAAATTAATAATCATATAATTGTGATCGCACAAAAGTATTGTTAACTAAAAGGAATAATTGTTTTAGATACAAAGATAGATACATAAACTTTAGTTCATACAGAATTTAAAAATACAATTACTTAATAATAGATATATAAGTAGTGCAAAAAGAAAACGAAAACAAAAATTAATCCTTACTAAATAAAAAGAGATAGATACATGTATACAATTAGATATTTTAAACTGAAACTTTCGTGGTTTATCGACATATTTGAAGAAAAATATACTATATACGGTTACATACCACGATAATGTTTTTGTGAATTTGTCGATATTTCGGCCCAATTGCATGGGCCGTGGTCGCGACGTTTTCTTCAAACATGTATACAATATATTACTAATAATACATAAACATACTGATTATTTCTATACAAAACTTTGGGTAACAATAAAAAAGGTTATTTAAAGAAATTGCCAATTTCTGGAAAAAGTCAATTGACGCGAATTGCGTAAGGATTTTATTTATGCAGTCACATCTAATGCTAAGTGAAGATATATACACACCGGCATATTTAGAGGAACTTAAAAAATAATAATAAAGGTTTGATATTAGTATCATAACCTTATATGATACTGATATCAATTTTTTTTTTATGTTCCGCTAAATATGCCGGTGTGTATAGTTGCGTTGGTAACGCGTTATCTCGGTAGGAAGAAAGTTACTTCTGAATAGTTTCTAAACACCATTATACAGAAACACGAAGTATTTGCTTAGCGGCACGTATTTTCTGGAAGTTTAATAGCGACGGGTGAAGCGTCCCGCTGCTTATCTATAAAATTAGAACACTGGACTTTATAAGCCAAACGACTTCTTGCACTAATACGTATAAAGAGTTGTTACAAAAAAGTCAAGTCAAAGTCAAAAACAAAATATATTTATTCAAGTAGGCCTAAATACTTTATACTAAACTGTCAAATATAGTTTTTTTTTCCATATATTATTTAAATGAACGACTGATGATAACATTAAAGAACAATCTAAAGTTACGAGGGTTCCTTCGCGCCCGGACCTGAGAAGATTCCACAACTAATTAATTCGGGTGTGCATTTTTTTTCATCAGCATTATATATATTTTGAGTAATTCATTCATTCCCACGTTTTTTTTTTCTTCTAAGTACTCCTTCAAAATATAGAATGATTTCTCAATTAGCTTTCTCTAAATAAAAAAATAAAATTTACTAAGAGACATCTTTGTAACTTCATCTAGGAGTTGGTTATTTAAACGTATACAGTTAGTTACCCTTGAATTTCTTGTCAATTCTATACAGCGTACGAGAATATACAACAATTTTATTTTTATTTCTATAGTTATATGAGGTTTATTCACTTTTTTTCGTAAAAGAGTCAATATTTTTATGGACGTATTAGAAAAAATAAAGATTTTTTTCTTTAACGCACGTATTGATATTAAAAAACTAAAAACATTTGTGCTCCTTATTACGATAAAGCATACGCAAACAAACTCATAGGTAAAGATTTATTGCAAAGGAGTTAAATTTCCTGTTTGTTAACAGACTTGTCTGTTTGCGCAAAGTTAATTCAATTTTATAATTAGTACTTGGACTTACTGCTTTTCTGCTAAAACTCTCAAAGTTGACCTGCCACTTGCTTTGTGTAATATTCTGGTAGTGGTTTACATATTTCAAAAATCTTTCTAATATTATAAATTGGAAACGTTTTCGGGGATAAATGTATGTTTGTTACCTTTTTCGACAAAATCCTCTATAAAACGAAAAACTTCAAGTAGTTATACATATGATTCTTGCGTATTTGTGTATGTGACTGATATCATACAAAACGGTTCCAAAAAGGACCAATTTCAATGAAATATTGTTTTCAGGAGATCATAAACTAGACAAACAAAATACCTATAACAGGTAGAATATTGTAAGCCTCAAAGTTAACTGATTTTTTTTATTGGAACATTTTATTATTTATTTTTTGAATTGTAATATGTAAAACTATTTTAACTAGTATGAAATAGTGTAAAATATTTTTTTGATAAAACTAACGGTATTAATCAAAGACGTGAAGGTATAGCTTTCCAATGACAACAAGTTTATAGAAAGTTTACAGATAGTATCAGATCCGATCACAACTTTATAGTAACATTGATGGTTAGCTAGACTAACTTAGTGGTAAAACTTTAGTTCCAGTTAGTACTTTGAAAATGCAAATTTTCTGTTCAAAAATATACACATTACATTCGTCTTGCATTGCGAAATATTACATGCGAATTTGTTTATACATTTACATTGCTTAATACATTCAGTTAAATAATCTCTTAAATAATACAAGTACAACGTATTTAAGAAGTAATATAAAATTATTGTCAATTCCTACTTATTTTGATTAGTAATTTATATTCAGTGTTATCGTATGTTATAAATTCTAGTAGGCTGCATAAGATTAACAACTCATCCAAGGGTAACTGTATACGTTTCTATAATAAACTCCCACAAGACGTTCTAATAAATTCAAAGTCTTTGTTAAAAAAAAGTTGATATAAAAAAATCGTATTATAAGTTGCAAGATTACCTAGACGTAAGAAACGCGTGGGAGTGAACGAATTGCTCTAATTGGAATTAAAATATAGTCAATTAACATGATATTGTAATGATGATGGTAACAAAAAAAATACCCAGCTGAGTTTGTTGTGGGTTCTTGTCGGATCAGGGCGCAAAGGAACCCTCGTAACTTTAGATTTTAAGCCGTTCTTGAGTATCATCATCAGCCGTATATTAGAATCAGAGCGTGGAAAATAAATATAATTGGACGATTCAAAAGTTCTGTAATATGCCTACTTGAATAAAGATATTTTTGATTTGATTTTGATCCACTGTAAGTTTAAATAAATATATTTGAACTGGAGTGAATGATTAAAACAGTATTTTTAACAATTAATAATTTATACTATACCTATGGTTATTGTTTATAGTTGTAAGAGAGTGTGATCTAATAGCAATAAATTAAAAACCACATCTTATTTCGAACATCCGCATGGCGTTTTCAATCTTTTACGGCCAATTAAAGAATTTAATTAAATTAGAAGACTGATTATAAGTAAGATGATTATATAGTAGTAGAAAAAATTTAAGGATAAAAAAATCAAAATTTTTAACGATTTTTCAGAGGGCTGTATCTTTTATAAAAATAATCACATCGGAGAAAAATAAAAAGAAATTTGAAGCTTGAAGTTTCTAATTTTAAGATCAAAACAAAAACAAAAATCCATGTATCACGTTTTTCATAAACTCAAGGAATATGTTGACGGAAAAATAATCAAATTTTTTTCATTCTTATATTTGGTGTACGGCCTCGAAAAATGGTTTTCTAAGTTAACCACTATTGGATTGGAAGGGCTGTCTTTTCAACTTTTTGGTTTTTTTGGTAACGATACAAACATTTCTTGCTTTATTCTTCTTAAAATTACATATAAATTGGTTGAAGTAAAAATATAATGTTCTACTATGCTATGCTAGAAGTAAGTATAAAGTTCTACTACGACTAAGTAAGCATATGTGAATAGCCATGATGGCCTAGTGGTGAGACGAGTGGATTCTCGTTTAGAGAAATCGCGGGTTCTAACCCGGAGCAAGCATAGTTAATTTTCTCTTTTTAAAAAAATAAACTAACGTGCTTGATTGCTCTTTTCAATCAATAATTATGCTTTTCGGAGAAGGAGAGCATCAAGTAAGCAATTCTGGGATATGTGTAGACTGCCAATCCGCAATGGAGCAGCGTGGTGTGTTTATGCCCTAAAACACTCTTACGACTTAGGAGGTCAGTGCCCAGCAGTGGGACGTTAATAGGCCACTAGTTACCTTATCTTTTTAGAAAAATATGTGTAATGTTATCGACCACTCGGTGTTTTCCTTTAAATCACGAAAAGTAAATTTAAATAATGATTATAATGCTATAAATATCATTACTAAACTACCATAAACACCCCAACCAAGACACATAATAACATCATTATTTTTTATGATCAAAAGTTCTTAGACGGTAAGAGGATATCGTGTCATGTAGCTCTAAAATATTATACTTGGGATAAAAATTATAGCAGCATTTTATGAATAAAGATGAAAGAGTCACTGTTGTAAAGAACAGAGAATTTTACGATTTAAAGTCTTTTTTATTTTAATGTACTGATTATCGATATCAAAGGCGTTCGCATTAATACAAATGAGACGACGGGGATAGGAATAATTTTTTTAGCGACAAAGAATGACGAAGGTAAATACATTGTTAGAGATGCCTATTCAGTGGATAAAGTAATGACATAATCGAAATGATGTTTATTTTGTAAAAGTTTTAATTAATATTCAATATGTCTTCATACTTTTCTTCAGAATTGAAAATTACTGTAAACATATAAAATATTATATGCCAATTATGTTACACGTTTCTATCACACGAATAAATGGTTATAGAAGCTTCCTTAATATATGATTAGGATACCTTCTGCATTAAAGTTATCCAAGTTTTATTGTTACTATTATAGTTTAATAAAAATATGTATAGTTGAAGTGTCTTAAAACGTCATTTTTGTCGCNAAAAAAATCTAATTTTTTTCATTCTTATATTTGGTGCACGGCCTCGAAAAATGGTTTTCTAAGTTAACCACTATTAGACTGGAAGGGCTGTCTTTTGAGCTTTTTGGTTTTTTTGGTGACGATAAAAACATTTCTAGCTTTATTCTTCTTAAAATTACATATAAATTGGTTGAAGTAAAAATATAATATGCTAGAAGTAAGTATAAAGTTCTACTACAACTAAGTAAGCATATGTGAATAGCCATAGTGACCTAGTGGAGAGAAGAGTGGATTCTCGTTTAGAGATATTGCGGGTTCTAACCCTGAGCAAGCATAGTTAAGTTTCTCTTTATAAAAAAAAACTAACGTGCTTGATTGCTCATTTCAATCCACAATTAATGCTTTTCGGAGAAGGAAAGCATCGTAAGCAATTCTGCGATATGTGTAGACTGCCAATCCGCAATGGAGCAGGGTGGTGTGTTTATGCTCTAAAACAGCTGAGGAGGTCAGTGCCCAGTAGTGGGACTTTAATAGGCCGCTAGTTACCTTATCTTTTTACAAAATATGTGTAATGTTATCGACCACTCGGTGTTTTCCTTTAAATCACGAAAAGTAAATTTAAATAATGATTATAATGCTATAAATACCATTACTAAACTACCATAAACACCTCAACTAAGACACATAATAACATCATTATTTTTTATGATCAAAAGTTCTTAGACGGTAAGAGGATATCGTGTCATGTAGCTCTAAAATATTATACTTGGGATAAAAATTATAGCAGCATTTTATGAATAAAGATGAAAGAGTCACTGTTGTAAAGAACAGAGAATTTTACGATTTAAAGTCTTTTTTATTTTAATGTACTGATTATCGATATCAAAGGCGTTCGCATTAATACAAATGAGACGACGGGGATAGGAATAATTTTTTTAGCGACAAAGAATGACGAAGGTAAATACATTGTTAGAGATGCCTATTCAGTGGATAAAGTAATGACATAATCGAAATGATGTTTATTTTGTAAAAGTTTTAATTAATATTCAATATGTCTTCATACTTTTCTTCAGAATTGAAAATTACTGTAAACATATAAAATATTATATGCCAATTATGTTACACGTTTCTATCACACGAATAAATGGTTATAGAAGCTTCCTTAATATATGATTAGGATACCTTCTGCATTAAAGTTATCCAAGTTTTATTGTTACTATTATAGTTTAATAAAAATATGTATAGTTGAAGTGTCTTAAAACGTCATTTTTGTCGCGGCAGTAAATTGAAATTGATTGATTGGAACCAAGAAATTGCATCTATTTGGGATAGCTTATCAACATTATTCTATCGTTAATCTCCAAAAACACTTTTCATAACTCCAAAAACTCCAATTCCCGTCACATGATGACTATGAGAGTGAAAGAATAGAGAGTGCACTTGTATACTATGCCTGCCAATCCGCAGTGGGGCAGCGCGGTGGTTCTATGCTCTAAAACCCTCTCTTGTATGAGTGGTTATACAAGAGAGGGTTTTTAGAGGAGGCCTGTGCCCAACAGTGGGACGTTAATGGGCTGCTACTTACTTTTACTTATACGGGCGACAAGTTTTGAAGAAATTGCGGTTGTTTTTTTGTAAATTTCTCCTACATCTTAATAGATAATCTGCTACTTGAGATGAAAAGAAATCCTTCTTATCAAGAATTCGAATGTGACCAACCCCTCTTGAGGTAAAAATGGTGATTATTTAGTTAATTGATGATCTACACGAGTTAGTTCAATGTTCATTTTCTGGACGGTTGTAACCGGAAGTAATTGTTTAGGTCTCTGGCTGTTACAAACGACTAAAACAATTCATGAATGCATTTCATTCGCAAGCGGCTTAAAGTAATTTAAACTATTAAATATAATGCTGTGTCTGAACATTTTCAAACCTTGAACTGCTTTAGGTACATTATAATTAAATCATGACTTCGTTGTGAAAAAGTGCTGTGTATGAGAGCTTTATACATTTTACATAGCTTACTCTACTTAAACAATTAACCTTTCAAAGTTCCTTCTTCTGATAAACTTTGTTGTTATTTTAAAGTTCCAAAGTTTGTTTAATTCAAGTAAGATGTATGTATCCGTTCGAAAACATTTCCAACGATAACTCTACTCAAAATTCGTTAGGTAGTTCTTCGTCATTTTTATTTTTGATCAATATGTACACATTTTACAGAGATAAACGTTAAACGAACCTTCTGTTTACTGAATATTGAGTGATTTCGAATATTTATAGAATTAAAGACATTTATTGCCTTTATAAAACTGTATACTGTAATGTAGTAATGAACGCGTCACTATGATGCTGTTGAGGTGTTACCAGTAGTGAAATTGACATTATTTACCTATAATTAAGTTTGTTAGATACAATTACAGATTATATCATCCTTAAAGTTGTTCCGCTTATGTGCATTATAAACTTTGAACTGCGATTGACTTGAAGTTTAATAAGCTTCTTTTACAATCTGGACGGTCATTGAGGACGCATTTCCTTATATCCCCACGTAATCCGCAACTACGCTTGTAAAACCGTGGAGAATAGCTATAGTATAAGATCATAGTAAAACATTATCTTGTCACATTAAAACTTATGTTACGCCCGATAATATTAAAATCCTAATATACAAGGTGTTTCGAAACCGTTCCCGAAAACGAAGACCGATGATAATGAGAAAAAATTATATTTTTAAAACGTTTTATTAGCATTATTTATAAACGATAGTTTCATAAAAAATACATTACTTTACTAGAAGCAACCAGCACTGAAAAATAAAATTAAAACAGCTGACGTCTCAGCCCAGGTCAACGACCTCCACCCACGCGCTCGCATTGAGCGGAGTCCGCAGCCGCAGTGGCTAGAGGTCGTTGAGCCGGGCTGAAAAGTAATTTATTTTTTATGATACTGAAACGTTTCATTTAGCTTTACTAACATGACGGAGCGTAAATAAAGCTAATAAAGCGTTTTAAAAATATGTTTTTTTTAATGAACAAAATCTAGCGTGATTTTGATCCGCCCCATTATTAAAGATGTCATTAACACTATCATCTGTATTACATTTCGGTAGTGGTCTCCTAACACCTCGATTGTGTAAATATGAAGAGTAAATAGAGGACTTTACCACAAAAAAGTGTTTTTCTAGAGCTAACGTGTCAATTGCTTTACAAAGTGTTCTTTTGACGCGTCTAATTACTTTAATCTACTGTTAACGTACTTCAACACGAAGCGAAATAAAAATGCGAAAGAACCTTTGAAAAGTTTCCATAGCAACACAAAATAAAAATCTACGTTAGATTCACAAACCCGAG
Source organism: Elymnias hypermnestra (assembly GCA_015832385.1). Lineage (NCBI taxonomy): Eukaryota > Metazoa > Arthropoda > Insecta > Lepidoptera > Nymphalidae > Elymnias > Elymnias hypermnestra. Next base: position 5,098,594 of record JACTOM010000824.1, read on the forward strand.
AGCTGGAGTAACTACTACAAGGTGAATCCGCCTTTTCAGTGTTCATTTTATCACAAACCTACGGCAAAGATTAATTTGCTGTAAAAAAAGATATAGAAACTAAAGATGTTCGTAGGCGAAATAAAATAAATGTTTTTGAAACAAACGTCCAAACAAACGATGAATATAAAGTACGTAGAAGTATGCTCCGGTCCGACAAAGTGTTTAACGAATTACGAAAATGTAAAATAACGTTTTTGAGATTGGTTCTTTTTCAATATAAAGTCTATTAATATTAAAAAGGTTCATTAACTAACTAATATAATGAAGAGATTGTGTGTTTATTCCACGTATTACTTGGTAACATATAATATCATAAACTGCTTTGTTATGTAAGGATGTAATCTTTTTTGTTATATTTATTGTCATATTTTAAAATAAAATAAGCCTTTATTGCTGTTTTATTTAAATATTTTTAGCTTTATTATTTTCGTCCTTTTATCTTTCTTTTTCCCATCATAGGTTCCGTTCATTGCTTTTTTCATTTTTTGCAAACTAATTAAACTGTTGAATTTGGTCTTTTGTTTTATTCTTTTTAAATTTATTATGTCATTTCATCTTACTCCAAATACACTTCTCTCTATGCCCATCTGACAGATATTTATTTTATTTTGTTGTTGCTCGGTTAGGGTCCAAATTTCGCAAGCATTTTCTGTAAGGTCCTTGAACATTTTGAGAAAGTTATTAAATCTTCAGCAAATCTCATGTGACTTAATTTCACTCTGTTAATATTCAATCCGGAAAAAGCATCTCTAACACAACTGAAAACATCTTTGATGGAATAGGGTCACCTTGAAGGACGCATCTTTCAATTGGATACTCTTCGCCTATTCTTTCTAATTTTACGCGTGCTGTGCTCTTCCCATAAACCATCTTTAATAGGCGAATATATTTTCCATGAACTCCTAGTTGCTCTAATGATTCCCATATATAATGATATCCTAAGGAATCAAACGCTTTATTGTAGTCTACAAAATCTATATAATATAATTGATTGTATTCTCTGTATTTCTGTTATATCTGCCGTAAGACATGGAGTCGACAAATTGAAAATTTGTCATATTTAATGAATCAAAAAAGTCGTCGTCGTCCTCGTCGCTTCAACCGATTGACGTCCACTGCTGGAAATAGGTATCACGAAATGATGCCCACAAGACCCGATCTTGTGCCGCCTGGCTCCGGTCTATAGTTCTTCAATAAGGTGTTATCACCTTTCTTGAAGAACAGAACTANGGGGGTCTTCCTACACTGCGTCATCCAGTACGGGGTCGCCATTCCAGCACTTTCCGACCCCAACGTCCGTCGGTTCGTCGGATTATGTGCCCCGCCCATTACCACTTCAGGTTCACGATTCGTAAGGCTATGTCGGTAACTTTGGTTCTGCTACGGACTTCCTCATTTCTGATTTGATCGCGTAGAGAAGCTCCGAGCATACCCCATCGCACGCTGAGTGACTCTGAGCTTTCGAATAAGGCCCATAGTCAGCGACCACGTTTCCGATCCGTAGGTAAGTACTGGCCACACGCACTGTTCGAAGACTTTAGTCTACAAGCATATTGGACGAAAAAGTCTTCCAGAACTTCCCGAACGCGGCTCAACATAGTTGGATTCGGCGGTTGACCTCTTTCTCGAAATTGGACCTACCTAGCTGGACTATGTGTCCCAGGTATGTATACTCGTCAACAATTTCGAGTGTAGAGTTCTCAACGATGACTGGGTGGANTTGATCACAGAGACATCATTGAATATGTTCCGTTTCGTAGACATGATGAAGTCAATCTCGTTTCTCGTGGAACCATCAGGACTCAGCCAGGTCCATTTTCGGAGCGGCTGTTTCTTGAAAAAAGAGTTCATCATATAGAGTCCCTCCTTTTCCATGAAATCAGCGAGCATCTGTCCTCTCTGGTTCCGTTGCCCATACCCAAATTGCCCCACTCTCAACTCTGCCCCGCTTCGTTCGCCGAGTTTTGCGTTGAAATCACCCATAACAACGTTGTAGAAGGTCCTAGAGGTATGCATGGCTTTGGAAATGTCCTCATACATAACCTCTACATCATCATCTGGATGCGATGATGTGGGTGCGTAAACCTGGATGACCTTCAACGAATACCGTTTGGTAATTCTGAGTATCAGGTACGCTACCCTGTTGGACACGCTGTTAACTTCTACAACGCTGTTGACGAGAGATTTGTGGACGAGGAACCCGACACCACCTTGGGACTGGTGTTCGCCCTCCCGGTAGTAGAACAAGTTACCGGATTTGAGGATTATCGTGTCCTCCCCCTCTCTACGGACTTCCGACAATCCTATAATATCCCAGTATAACTTGTTTACTGCTTCTTCCAGTTCGAATATCTTTTCGTCGGTCCTCAAAGTGCGTGCGTTGTATGTTGCCAGGTCAAGTCGCCGGGGTTGGCAGCGGAATCTCTTCCAGAGATTCTTAGCACCCCCTGCCCCGCCGTTACTGAAACCGCTGCCAGAGCTTGGAATACTGTGAGTTAGTAGAGAGCACGTTATAATCACTTACGACCCATTTTTGCAAAAGCCTAACGTTATTTAAAATGTATTAAGGACAACCAGCTTTGAATAAAATTTATAAACCTGTAATGTTTCAAACAGATTGTCGGCATTATTACATGAAGTGTATGACATTTTAATGCCCATATTACTCTTTATACAAATGACCCTTTCTTGTTTTCCTTATGACAAAAGAATGAGGCCATCCCGTACGCAAATAAAACGTGCTCTCTTTTTATGAATGCTTTACATCATCTTTTATATTTACGTACATTGTTGCAATAGAAAATATTATACAGTTAAAATAAAATGGGGGAGTGGCAGTCTCATTTGTCACAATGTGGTATTATTTATAATTTGCTCAAAAATATAAAAGAAAAGTGTGCTTAAATTTCCCCTTCACAAATATAAAATATTATTTTTATGATATAAGATTTATGACTTTATACCGTTTGATATGTAGATAAGGGCTTTTGTTTTTTTTGCCATATAACAGAGGTGGTAACCGACTTTTTCTCAAAGACAGTGTTATTTTCAGAGTTCGATAGGAAAGTTAAATTTTTGAGTCTTTTAATTAACTTTTAACATGCGAAAGAGCAAATGTGACGATGAATCAACGAGTAAGTTTCATTAACTTCCTTAAATAAGTATTATAAATTTATGATTTATAACTTATAATATGCTATTTGTTTACTGAACATTTCTTCTTTATTAATTAAGATTTTCTTAATGTAAAGAAAATATAAATTGTAGTGCTCATTTCTTTGGTGTAAAACGTGATATTTATCGATTTTTCCCGAAACTAAAATAAACTAAGAGGTGTAAAAAAAAAACAGTAAGGTAGCATATTTTCAAAAGTAGTGAGAGGGATGTAAATTATGAAAACAGTTTTAAAGAGACAATATCCTAAACATCTTCGGTTAAAGTCAGTTACACGGATGTTTTCGGGTTAAGTAGCATTTCGGTTTCACCGAAATGTAAATGCGATATAATTCTCTCAATTGACAAAATGTAAAATCTTTCTGCAATTATTCATTGGGATAATTGATTACTTGTCCCAGTGTTCGTCCGTCAGATGTAGAGCGATGAATGTCAGGCTGAGTTTGAAAATGACAAATGTTTGCTAATGACCTGTTCAAGGGAGATTAAATAAATTTTCCAATATTTCTTTTGTTAATAATGCATATTCACGAGGATATTATATAACTTTCACTATAAATTTCTTCTGTATTAGCACTTTCCTAAAGCCTCATATTAACAGCTTGTAGTTATGAAAACCTGTGTAGAATACCAGGACGAAATTGTAAGACATTGAATTGTATCAAGTAAACAAGAAGCTGAGGATCTCGGTTAAAAGCTAGAAATTCAGCTATAGCCCTTTTAACCGTTATTGCAGTTCCGTAAATGGCTTTTGCTAAGAACAATCACTTAAGATGAAATAAATAATTTGCACGTTTATCTTTTTTAAAAACGTTTTTCTCTTACTAGAGAAACAATTTTTTGCATCAACTACGTGTTTGAGAACAAACAAGGTATTTTTTCGTTGTAAATAGTGTAATTTATTATACGGTTAAGGAATTATGCTAATATTTGAATAAAAAACAGCTTTATCATATATTTTTAAAGCAAATACAGGGTATATTATAATGATGACAAAACTGGAAATTTTGATAATCAATGTCATCTCTTTTATTTTTTCCTTATGTTTATATAATAGCAATTCTCTGGGGTTTCGCTTGCGTAGATACGGATCTCGTGGCAGTATAAAGTTTTACATCACATAGTTTCTAATAACTACCTTTCAGATTATGAGATACACATTTACAGTCATAATCTAATTACTATACAGATTTTACTTTACAATGAATATATTTATAACTATTACATTAGTAAATTCGAAACATCATTTATGTAAAGTGTCCGACATTAGTCAATTTAGAAATACTCTACAGATATTGATAAAATAACGTTTCATTCATATACCAGACTTATGTTTGTAGATGAAAAAACTTTTTATTTTCTTTTTATTCTTACTCATAAAACTCGCTTATATACAGAAATGAAAGTGTAAGTAGTTAAGAAAATAGTCTTTAAAAATGTACTAAATAAATATCTTAAGTTGTAAATCATGTAGTGCAACGAGTTCACTTGTACTGAAACATAAAGGAGTTGAAACATCCACTTATCTCAGTACTGTGCAAATTAAATAGCTACTAGCATGTAATAGCATTCCTTGAGTTCGTTAAATATTCTGTTATAAACTTAGATTTTATAAATCTTATCTTCTACTTCATTGTGATTATAAACTTAACGATACTGAAACAAAAGTTTTCGCTTTAATGAAGTAAATTTTGAATATGAATATTGTTAACTTTTAATATGTAGGTAAGATGTTAACATTTAGTAAGTAATTAGCAGCCCATTAACGTCCTACTGCTGGGTACAGGCCTCCTCACTGATTTGAGAGAGGGTTTTTAGAGCAAAGACCCACCACGCTGCTCAACTGCGGATTGGCAGGCATAGTACACAAGTGCACTCTCTATTCCTTTACTCTCATAGTCTGATGGAGAGAGATCGGGCACAGGACCGACGACTTAAGGTGCTCTCCAAGGCACGAGGGTGGCGCACAAGTTCGGGCAAATATTGAGAAAATCTTAATAATAAACTCAATATCAATTTTTGACCCGACCCGGGACTCAAACCCAGGACCGTAGTCCGTAGTCAGGTCTGTAGTTGAACTTACGCCGATGTTAACATATACAATATAATTTCATTAAACAACATGAGTAAAGTGGTATATATATAATAAACTTAGCTAATTTCTACAAAATACTATATTTACATCGAGAGTCATCCACAACAAGCTTAAAAATGTATTTTATCATCTGTGCATGAATAAAAAAGTATTATATTGTATTGGAAATTGTAAAAAGATCTTTAAAAAGGGAGTGTTTAACAAATAGTAGTAAATTAAAAACAAACTAAAACGCATTTTTTGTAAGAAGTGTATATTATTTAATTAAGCAATTTTGTCCCCCACAAATCAGTTCATCTTTCACACAAATTACACTATGTTACGCGCAAACCTTTTTTCGGTCAACTTGTTTACGGAAAATCAATCACTGTCAGCGGGTCAGATAGTACTTACTGCGTGATTTATAGACTGAGCTAAATAAGACAGTGACCGCAAGGAATGCTCTAAACATGTCCCTTTTATATTATATAATAGGTATTATGCGTACTAGTTGGTGTTTGTTTATATGATCTCACATTGTGTTAAGAGTTTTGTAGATTCTTGTGGCATCGCATTTTACGGCCTTGTTTGCATAACATTGCCAGTTTTCACTTCCCTAGCAGAGGTTCTGGATGCTGTAAGGTATAGCGCCATCTATTTAAGCTAAGCAGCAACAAGGTATAACTTATTTGAAATAACTTAACGATTACCAACTACTACTTAATTATTATTTAAAAAATTAAAATAAAGTGATTAAAACTATATATTTAAAAAAAAATAATTCGTTCATCTTTAAATATTGATTAATATTTTTAACTAAAAAACGTTACGCAGTAACCGGCAGGAACAGAACGAAAAGAGGAATGCTTTTCTTTTTCGATCACCGTCGCTCATGCACGATCTACATACTTTTATTAAAAATTGTCGTTAAAGTGAAACCTTAAGCCACCCTTGCTGCTTAACCTGATCAAAGTGATTGTTAAACTTTATAGACTGCGAGTTTATAGTGTTTTTTTTAAAAAAGGAAGGATTATCCCAATATAGGATGAGTGTTGGAATTATATAGATTTACTTGTACTAACACTTTTAGTAAAATATTTAATTATTATTCACTTGTCTTCAAGCATAAATGTAATTTGTTCAACTCGACATACTCAATCTTAAACTATAGTGGGAACTTATTATTTTTAATCTTAATCTTATATTTTCTTGTAAAAAGTCATTGATGGTCGTACCATTGATAGATAGCTATTTAATGCCACTGAATATCTCGCGACCAGCATTAAACCGAAGCCGAAAATCAATATTGCGGGCCAACTATTGAAAGCAGACAAAGTCTAAAACGCCCACTTTCGACGACTTCCAGGTTTCTTCCTACTCCTACTCCTCCTAGACCTAACACGGAGCGAGCGCCAAATCTTTTACGGGAGCTGCACGGTCGTCTTCCACGAGTGCTGTCCAGCTACCTAGAACCTGCCGCCGACGGGAGCTGCACCGCGGACTAGACAGGGCAGTGGAGAATGAGTCCTTGAGACTCCTCGTGCTGTGTAATCTATGTTTGCCGGTCTATCAGGATGGAAGGTAAGTGCTTCTTTCCTCGAGATTGTAATCCTGCAGAAAGAGGTGATGGAAACAAAAAGGGAAATTCAGGCTCCTCTTCACCGTCTAATAAATGAAGGGGACAGAAGTGGTGCGTTAGCCCTCCTGCTTTCCTTTTCTTGACTGAGACCTTACTTAAATGACTGTTCAAACGATATATTGTCCCCCTCCAGATCAAATGATAAAGGCTCTGAAAGATTTAAGCTAAATTCTAGGATGCCTAGCAAAAACCACACGGATATAAATGATAAAATTACATGTTAATTCTGTAAGATATTTTCCTTTCCCGTGGAATAAAAGCAACAGACAAGTTTCGGTTTTCTTTAGTTGTTTCTTTATCTGTATCATTAATTCTGTGTTTTACCTGTGGAAACTTACAAAAGGGAAACGTATTATAGGGTTATCCATAAATGCAGAGTATTTTCTTTCTAAATTAAAATGAAGTCGGAGCTTTAGATCTTAATTGAAAAATGACAAACATCTCTATAAGAGATAATAATATAAGTATAAGAATGTTCTCAATCCTTCAAACTTGAATATTCTTTAATTCAAAAGGGGGTGTTTTATATGTCATTTATGGTTTTAAAATTATAAATTCTAAAGCAATAAATATGTTGTATCTATGTGAATTTACACTAGATACAAAACGTTCAAAAGTTGAACATCAATTTTAAATATAATATTAATGGGAACAGCGTCCTCTTAGAAATAAAGTAAGTCACCAATTTAGTTTCGGAAAGCACTTAGCACATTATGTGGCGTGGCAAAAATAATATAAAAAACGCATTTTAAGGCTTTTAACGGGTAAGTAATTTATAGGGACGTTGAAGGGAATTAATGATATTTACTGTAGATAAGCGCTTTCTTTTCAGGCAACATTTGTTTCTAAGCAAAGAATTTGCCTCACATTTGATGTAGTTCATTTCTGTAAAATGATGATCTACTGTGTCATCTTTTTGAGAAATCTAGATTATATATATTACCGTTCTTATTTGAACGCTGCTAACCTGTAATGGTAAGACGATTAAAGTCTTATTATCATTTGTATTTAAATTACTATGGGTATGATTTGATATTTTATTGCTTTTTATTGTTAATACGTTAATTGATACAGTTTGAGAAGCTAGCGCACTAACCTAGTAACAGACAAATTTACTGCTTGTGGTTTCTACACGGTATCGTACTGAACTCCTTTTTTTTCCTAGGCAGATTTACTTACAGGTAGGGTGGTCTTGGCCGAAGTCTCACTTTAGTCCAGGCTCAGTAAACTAGGGAATGAAATTTCCTAAATTTGCTCTGCCGGGAATCGAATGCAGGATCTTTGCTAGCGAAGAAATCGAGGCCGTAAAAACGTCACATACTTCAGAGAAAGTAAAAATTTCTTGATATATGTCTGGACAAAATTAACTTTGCTAAGTAAGAGGTGAAGGTTCCATCGTTTGTCTTGCTTAGTGAAATCTCTAGGGCATAATATATAATTTTTCATTTCCCTTTGATGTAACCGTGTTACTGCTTCATGATTAAGATATATTTTTATAGATCAATAATGATTAGACCTAATTACTAGAGATAAAATTAAAAAATGACACCTATTTTTTAATGCATATTATAAAAAAAATACCTACTTACCGGTGCTAAAAATTATTAAATAACATTCGTGGAGAAGTTAATTTTATATAGCCCCCAATTTTGACCCAATTTTCTCTGTGAGATAATTGATATTCAAATATTTTTATATATAAATAGCTCATCCATGCTACTCCATCGCTACTTCATAAGAGAAACAAAGATGGTACAAATTTCGTTAACATAAAAAAGGTTATAGTGTGCCAACCTCAAGAGATAGGCATATGATGACACAGACTTTTATTTAGAACAATTCTGTCATACATAACTTTTGCGAAACTTAAACCGTCTACGCAGAGCACGCAGAAAAAGCTCTCAAAAAGAATAAAATCCTAATTTGAAACATTCTTTAATGGTCTATGCTCCTATTGGTCTTTGTGTGATGGTATGTACATATATTTGAATAAGGGAGAAGGAAAGAATAAAGCATAGGAGGCGTTAGATTCTCCGCCGACGTCGTTAATAATGGCAACCATAGTCATATCAATCAATCATAAATCACATCAATTTCCATACTGTGGGCGTTGGTGGGTAATGTTGGTGCAATCAAACACTTTATTAATAAACTTAGATTATAATGTCCAATCACTTAATGTTCCCGATAACAATTTACACAAAACATGAATAATAATAGCTAGGAACGAGACAGTTTCAATAGTCGACCGCTCTGGCGGATCGTCACCCGAGAACTACCGAGAGACATGCGCCGGATTGCCACTATTGACTCTGTCCCACGCCGACAGACAGATGGCGCCAGCGCTCCGCAGACTACCGCTCTCCGACATATTTAACAAATATATGTGATTTATAATACTGTGAGAGTTTCTAAAAGTCAAGTAGTGGTGTCAGAGATAAGTGCATTCAATTAAACAAAGCCTTCTATATGAGTATAGGTTACTTAGTAGTATAGATTAAATTAACAGTTCCAGATGAATTGGAGTGTTACTTGTGTCACATTTTATCATTAACTTGATTAACTTTACTTCATACAAGCATGTGATTAATGTCTGGTTTCTGAAGTTTTCTAAGGTAAAATATAAAATACCAATTATGACTATATCCGTCTTTATTAGAATGTGTGGATTTGAAGTAATTTAATTATATAGATACAATGAAAAGCTTTATTTATTTAGAACATTCATAACTTTTTTTGCGCGCATTAATTGAAACATTTTATGATTCACATAATTATGGTTATCTTACATTTGCATACATATATTTCATCCAAGTATTAGGCAAATTTCAAACTAACATTTATTTAGACGTGGTACATAAACTTTAATCGGTTTATAAAATCTCTAAACATTATTACAGACTAATTACAGAGAAGATTTCGCTCTAAGATATTGCCGACTAATTGCTCTTCTGCATGAATAAGTATTAAGATGCAAATCACGTCTGCATCGCATAATACTAAGAACTACCAGTAAGTACTATGCGGTGCAAATACTTATAATAGTTTTATATTTTACAAGTAGATGTCACAAGAAACGTTTATAAAAGATTTCTCGTAAAATTTCTTACTTCACTACTCTTTTTAAGATCTTCTCTATATTCGTTTGATGCTTTTTAAGGGTTTATTTTATAATGCACACTTCAGTTGAGATTTTATTTATAATTGGTTATAAAAGGATGTAGTGCGATAACAATTTTAATATACTTGGCATATAGAAAATCGAAGACTTTCACATGATCACACCTAGACAAATAAGATAAATAAAAATGTTTACTTCGGAGCCTGCGTCAGCAAAGGCAGGTTTACATAAAGCCCCCCCCCCCCCCAATTCACCAACAAACGTAAGCTCATTGTTATTTGATTACAGACAGTTCTATATTCTGCCAAAAATCACACTCTTACTGTAAGCCGTCGAGGAGTTCCATTGATCATCATATTTAAGTACGACAATCACTTGACCATACGGTTGACAAAGTTACGGTAGGTGACTCAAATATCCGGAGATCTTATAAAAGATTCTGCTGATTTATCATTAATTTGCACCTAAGATTTGAAGAGTTCCGTCACTTTGGCATGGATCCCATGATCACAACCTACCTAATCTATCACCAAACAACCCTTGAAGTATATATCCTTTCCAATAAAAAAGAATCATCGAAATCGGTTGGAGTGATCTTGAGTTATTCGTCCATTTGTTGAGTACATGCTTAATGCAAATTTAAGACTTATCCGGTTTTCTCATAGATGCGTTTTCTCATGGAATCGAACCCTGGAACTAGTGAAGCAAGCGTAAAGATATGTAATTTTCTATTTTTTCTTATAGAACCAGGGCCATTTGTCAAAATACAGCTGTAATATAGATTACAAGCCCATGGAAAAAGTTAACAAGTGAAATGAACGAACGTGAATAACGCTTGGAAGGCTGTTACTATATCATTGAATAATTTTAAGGGCTATGTCATTATTTCTTAGCGGTACAGGAGAGTACACGAGTAAATAATTGTTTTTTATTTTATCCTAACATTTTTATTTGTTACCATTTATAATGTACAGATATAACGTTCAACGGTATTATTTAATAATATTATATAAAAAAGCTGCCTTACATAAATTTATTTATACTTTCTTACAACAGTAATAACTCGGTAAATCCTGAAATGTAGATAATTGCTGTAAGATCATAAAATACGGTACCTTTTTTATATAATGTTATTAAATATTACCGTTGTACCTTATAGCCGTACGTTATAAATGGTAACAAATAAAAATACTACTTGGTTGTTAAACAAAGTACTTGCACTAGTACACCCAGTATATAATATCTATATACAATATCTTCACATGTAATTTTAATAACCCGCTATACACGTACACCTATAAAGTATTTAAAAGATTTATGTAGCAAACGATATTCTTAGATTTTTCTGTGGCTACGTTTTGAATACTAATGGTTATGCTTTAAATAGTACATGTATATATTATTTTATTCGAGGCAAATTGTTGGGAATTATTTTCTTCACAAAAGATTGCGTGATTTATGTTAATTATGTGGACGGTTTTGAATCGAGCGTAAAATTTTCTCGCTCGTTAAGTATCCATTCGATTTACCCATCAACTCTCGTTGTTAATCAAATTGCGTTAATTTATTATTACAATTATGTATCAGAAACATAATTAGTTATTAATAATTTACGTTTCATTGCGTGGTGATAGGTCATTGCCTATTGAAGTATTTATCAGGGACGAAGTTTAACCAGTAACATTAATTAGTTATGTAAAATTAATGATCATTTTATTTCACTAGCATACAATCTTATTATCTCGATAGTTAACTGAATTAATGGAGAATAAATCAACATACTCCGTAAAACAAATATTATAGAATAACTAAAATTAAAGTGAATTGCTACGGCCATCTAGCAACTTCTTATACTCATTACAAAATAACCTTTATACAAAAATCATTGATGAAGTCATGTTTGAAAATAATATTTTGAATGATGTAAATAATATACATGTAGACGACAGGGTGATAAAATGATACATACGCACTCCCGATCTCGTGGAAATACGCTATCAATTGTCATAATAAAAAATAAAAATGTAATTTACAATAAAATACATAAATATGTGCTTTCTGTTCTGTGGAGCGGAGATGCGAATGTTGAGATGGATGTGTGTAGTGACAAAATTGGATAAGATTAAGAATGAGTATATTAGAGGAAGTGTGAAAGTAGCACCAATGACCGAGAAGTTAAGGAGTGGAAGGTTAGCCTGGTATGGACATGTAATGAGAAGGGAGGATAGCCATGTATGTAAGAGGGTTCTACATATGATGGTAAGCGGCAGGGCCGGGAGAGGGCGACCAAAAAAAGTGTGGATGAATTGTGTGAAAGAGGATATGTGTATTAAGGGTGTGAATGTAGAAATGACAGCGGATAGAGTGAAGTGGCGAAAGGAAACATGCTGTACCGACCCCACCTAGTGGGATAAGGGCAAGAAAACAACAACATGTGCTTTCGAACTTGTGCCTCCGTAATCTAAATCTGCAGTTCAAATCAAATCAAATCAAAATATATTCAAGTAGGACTGTTTCAGCACTTTTGAATCGTCGAAATATATTTTTTTTTCACACACAAACTAATGTACGTCTCATCATGGTATTAAAGAGCGACATAAAATCTACAGTTACGAGGGTTCCTTCGTGCCTTGATCTGAGAAGAGCCCCCAACAAACTCTGTTGGATATTTTGTATTTTTTTTTGCTACCATCATCATTACAATATCATATTAGTTTAATATATTTCAATTAAAATTGGTGCAATTTGTTCACTCCCACGCGTTTCTATCATCTAAGTAATCTTGCAACTTATAATATGATTGTTCTATCAACTTTCTTTCTTCTTTTTATCATCATTCTTCAAACTATTTGCCTATTACTGGTTGTGTATATCCCTTTCCCAGAACTAGCGACTGTGACTGCGACCTGTCCGTAGTTGGTGCAAATTCGTTATATTTCTTGTTATTTATAAAAAAAATAATTTGCCCTCGAACACCGGTCATACATTTAAATATCGCATAATTACATCTTCATGTTTTAGTTTTAACAATTTCTATCATATCAGGATGTGTCGGTCATATAACGAGTTTGCTAATCTAAACATAGACAGTTTCAACGCTACATAAGCTTGTTATAGAAAACTGAGATGAATTTGTCGGTCACCTTTTGTTTAAGTTGTTTTCATCACGCTAAATACCATTGCATTCCAAGAGTTTTCAGACCAAAAGTATATGCAAGTTTACAAGCGTTGTGGTAACTAGCTTATTAACCTCAAAAAACAAATTCTTATTAATAGTTTTTTTTTTTCTACTGGCAAGAAAGCGCTTTACTGTAATCTCACCTCATAGTAAGTGAGCAAATCTCTAATGGTTTCTACTCAGTATCGTACAGGAATGCCATTTATTTCTTGGCGAAACGTCTAGCCGGTTTAAAAGAAATTAAAAATTCGTGCGTACAAAATACACATGTCAGAAGTGAAACTTCTTTGGCAAAATCATTTTTAAGTCTTGTTTATATTTATACAAACATAATAAAACTACATTTCCAAGACTTCGAGGGAGGGCAAAAGGAAGATATGTTGAGCATTTCATTGTTATTAAAATATTAAATTTGTCAAAAATTAATACAAATAACTTATTGAAATCCTCATTTGAGACGAATTGTAAATAAAAATGCCTAGTGCTTTTTGTCAAGATTATTAAATGACGAGTAGCAAATTAATAGGATTTTTAGGCGTCCCCGAAGAAAAAAAATAAAACTAAAAAAGTATGACATAAGTACAAGTAGCGTTCAGACCGCCTCGGCCTGTTGACATATTTTACGACTATAATAAGTAAACTACAATATATTCTTATATACTAAATAAGCTACAATATTTTAAAACTATTCATACGATTACGTTAAACTAGATCTAGTTTTATATTTTTAAACTTAAAAAATTGAAAAATAAGAATAAAACAATATACTACCTAACACTATAAAGAATATTATTTAATACACCGCCAAGACCGCCAGAGAGTATAAGACGCGTTTTTTTTCAGGCTGCTTCACCGGCTAAAAGTAAGTATTATTTTGGTGGGATAATATTCCAAATTTTAGCAAAGGTGAATAAGGTAAATAGCACCCCATTAACGTCCCACAGTTGGGCACAGGCCTCCTCACTTGTAGGAGAGAGGGTTTTAGAGCATAGACCCACCACGCTGCTCTAATGCGGATTGGCGGGCATAGTACACAAGTGCACTCTCTATTCCTTCACTTTCATAGTCCCATGTGACCGGAATCCAACACGACCGGTGAGAGATCAGGCGCAGGACAGACGGCTTTACGTGCTCTCCGAGGCACGGGGGTGGATCACACCGCCAACTTCCCAACTTCGGGTAAAATATTGAGAAAATCTTAATAGAAAACTCAATATTGATTTTTGAATTGGCCCGACCCGGGACTCGAACCCAGGACCTCATGTCTGTAGTCGAACATGCTAACCACTAGACCAATGAGGCAGTTTTAGCAAAAGCAAGCATGAAACTACCACGAAATGCGGCGGTCTTGTGTCTCTGGACTGCAATATGACGAGTCGTACCTCTTGGTGTATATCTACAGTGCTGTCTTCCCCACTCAATCCTTGAAAACAGATACTCCGGCTTACCTGATGATATAACGCCAAATAATAAGGTAACCAGATGTTGATTTCTTCGGGTTTGTTCAGGTAAGAGCGTGGAGCAATTGGATGGATGAACCGTGCAAAGCCATTTTGGACTCTCTGTTTTAATTTCTTTGTTCTTTCCAATAAACAAGGTCCATAGGCCGTATCTGCATAGGTAAGTTTAGAAAGGAGAAGTGAATCACAAAGCCGTGATCTGATGATCAAAAATGAAGACTATCCGTTATTTTTGAAGATAAAACAATAACAATTTATATTTAGTTACAAACCAAAATTTATGTCCTTTATGCTTAAGCAAATGAATGTTTTTCATTGAATGTAGTCTCAAAATTTTACTGATAAGTTTTCGTTATGTATTGGCGTTGTAGAGTCGAAGCATAATGACTATGTACCAAATACATAGTAATTTACATATTTTTTTCCTGACCGCAAATGCTCTGTTTTCATTTAGCATGAATTTATTTCAATAATTTGCAACCAGAGTCTCATTATACTGATAAAGAGATTAAAACAACAAATCGAAAGTTAATGCAAATTGATTTCGTGACTTCCAGTGAACATTGTTAATCCATTTACTTTTATGAAAACGTTATTTCCATTAAATATCGGTGATTGATGACATTTTTGTACAAAAACTTAAATGATTGAATATTCATTGTTGTATTTGATCTTTTTGGGAAGGTTACTTTTAGGACGAAAGGGCCTTTAAACGCAATAGACGGTACCAGAAGGAATTCGAACACATCACAAAATTGCCGTCAATTCTAGTAGGTTACATAAAATTGACAAGTCATTCCAGGTTGACTATATACGTTTCTAACAACAAACTAACAACTCCTAGAGGAGGTTACAAAGATGTCTATGAGTGAATTTAAATATTTCATTAAAAGAAAGCTAATAGAGAAATTATTTTATAATTTGAAGGAATGTTTAGAGGACACATAACCGTGGTAGTGAATGAATTGCTCTACGAGTATATATATATATTGATATAGAATAAATGAAAAATATATATTGTAATGATGATGACTTAAAAAAAACGTACTCCCGACTGCGTTTGTTGTGGGCTCTTATCAGATCAGGGTGCGAAGAAACCCTCGTAACTTTAGATTGTAAGTCGTTCTTTAATGTTATCATCATCAGATATTTGACGATTTATAGGTGCTGTAATAGGCCTAGTTGAATAAAGATATTTTGACCTTGACTTTGAATGCTAGTTTGGCTAGATGTAGCATCCATTTTCTTAAATTTTTATAAAAAAATTATACAACAACAATATAGAAAAGAAATCGGAATATGTTTTCAACAGGAAGAACTAACAATCCGAGTGGGAGTGAAATTTATAAAAGTTCACCAATATATCTTCCTTAACTTGGACTTCGGTAAGTCTGTTAGAGAATATTTATCAGTATGACAGCGGAGCGTTATCAACATTCCAGTTCTTGCAAGATAGAAAACAGATAGGAAGCGAGGAATAAAGTGAAACGCAATACGGTTAAAGTTTAAAATATCATGTTATATTTTAGTTGTAAACAATAATATATTAAATAAACAGCCTAATGTCTTACAATTGAAGTGGTTAGACTTCCCAGGTTAAGTCAACATAAATCATACAGGTGGTTCAACAGCAGCTATTGTTTTTTTTTTATGTAACGTAAATAGTTTTAACAAGTACTTCTATTTCGACCCTATATCTTTTAGTCTAGACAGGCTAAGTCGCTTGCAAAGGCTAGTTTTTTATAAATCTAAAAGCCAAATACGTCGCTTTTAAAATATTTTACGAGAAGCGAAACCGGAACCTGATTAATTGCGTCGACTTTAGTTGGAAACTTCGTTAAAATGATACGCAGTCAGAATTGCTAAATAAGTAAGGGGTGAATATACCTGAAACTGCGTGACTGCATGTACGTTACATAAGCTATTCACGTACTCAATATGTAAAAAGGTATCAGTATGTTATACGTCTCTATTATATGAAAGCACTGATGTTTCTACGTTAAAAAAATTACAGAAATATATAAGGTATTTTAAATCATGAATACTTTATTACATTTACTAAGAGTTGTACATCACTTTTAATTCCACTCATTCTATCATATTATTTCAAAGTGTCGTACTTGTACGATGATTAATTTAAGGATGATATTAAAAATGAGTTCAAAATTAACAGTTACGAGTGCTCTTTCTCCCCTTTTTTGTTTTCGCTATTTAGTTTGTTTGAGAACCTACAAACTAACTGTATGCATTTTAATTTACAATACAGGAATGAATAAACACTATGCAGTTATAAACCCACTATACAGCATGGCACGTGTAATATACATTCGCCCATCTCTTAAATTCCATTAATAAACATAACCAGGAATGTTCCAAAAAATTTAGGCAACTGAAAGTTTTTCTTCAGTGTAAAAAAGATGTTAGTCCAAGGATTTGATCACAGAACGATATTTACATAGTTTTTACTGATATAAGATAATATTTACTATAATATCTGTTAAAATAATAATGATATTGTTTTTGCATACTACAGAATATAAATGTGTTTTTATAACCCCATCGGTAGTAAATTTAGTTTTGCATTGGTTAACTTTTATACAATACATTCGCGATGAAACGATACAGCGTAAAATGTAACGACATGCTATAATATTTCACGATGATCTTTTCAAACATTTTGGAGGACTTGAATATTACATGCTGAAATATATTACTCTTGAAAATGCAAAAGAAATTCCCTGTTTAGTTTATTTTATTTGAATCGTGAACGGTGAAGTGTATTTCGTGTGTATTTTGAAATTCGGCAGGTTTACGAGTTGTAAAACATATTTTACGTTCGCCGTAGTATATCGTCGTAAAACACTTGGGAAAAAGAAGAGGAGTGTCGTGAATTTTTATATGCATACCGCAAATTTCGTACTGATTACATTTTACTCCCTACGCGTGAGTGATCAAAAGAAAAATTCGGAAGGATATTGGGCTTGATTGGATATTTTTTTAACAAGTTTTGTCAACTTAGGTGCCATAATTTACGCAGATCCAATAAAACCGCTAATTTAAGTTGCTATTTTAGATAGTAAAATATTTTAATTACAACACAATTATCTAAAATAACATTTTGAAAAATTATATCTGCGTAATAGCTGTGATTATGAGTAATTTTTTTAATATACCATTGCCATTTCAGATTCCATATAATATTTAGTGTTATAAGCAAGATGCTTAATTTAATACTGCCTAGTGGGTTGGTCTAGTGGATAGCATTTTCGGCCACAAACATAAGGTCCTGTGTTCGCGTCCCAGGTTTCATGCCAATTCAAATTTATATTTAATATTGAGTTCATTATCAAGGTTTTCCCAATATTTGCCCAAAATGGGAGTTGGCGGTGTAAAATTCCTCGAAGAACAGGTTAAGCCGTCGGTTCTGTGCTTGATATCTCTCCGGACGTATCGGTTTGCCGTCACATCGGACTATGACAGTGAAGGAATAGATAGTGTGTGTACTATGCCTGCCAATCCGCAGTGAAGCAGCTTGGTGGGTATAGACCCAGAAAGGGTAGGACCCATACGAGAAAGGGTTTTAAGGCATAGTATGTATTCTTTATTATGCATACCCTTTCTCGTATGTTTGCATAGACTCTAAAACACTTTCTCGTGTGTTTGCGGAGGCCTATGCCCAGCAGTAGGGCGTTAGAAGGCTCTACTTACCTTTTTACTTAATTTAATCTAAGCAGAAGGATGGAGGAGAGATCTATCTACAAGGCTATATCGATAATTTTTTTCAAATACACGTTATTTTTAAATAAAAATTACAGTCATATTCGTATTTGAAGCACATCTTATGAAAAGATACATACTGGTAAAATCAAGTTAATTGTGTGTGTTCTTAACAAGGGTTGTAACTTTACGCTTTCAAGTTATCTTCATATTATTTTCGTACAATAAAGTCTGTATCTAATCTACCTTAAATATTATATTTTGTACCTAAGTTGATTAAGGTATTATGAGACTCTTTTGTTTACTTATTTTTTTTAGAGAAAGTATAAAACTTTTTAGTCTTTTATCCTGTTACTCTTTTTACTTTTTTTTACTTTCATTGTGTGTGTCTTTATTGTTTAATTAAGATAGTAAAGTGATTCGTATAATGCAGCATGCAATAAACTTTATAAAGATTTTTCTTTTTTATAAAAGAAAAATGTTTGAAGCTAGTATTTAAGTACTTTGTTGTGAAAGAAATAGGAATGGCGAATTTCAAATCAATTAAACGGATAGTTTAGGACACCATACAGAGTTTTTTGTCCATGAATCTTTTCGTTGTTTTAATAGTTATTATGCTATTCTTTAGAGACAATACTTGAATCTAAAATCAAATAAAATCGATTCAGTTATTATTGAGTTTTAAATGCTGCAACAAAAGCGATTTTATTAACAATATCTAGATTTAAAAATTATTAAATTTTCCTTATCTACGTCATTTTCATAAGCATTGTATTTATATAATAGATATCGTGGTAATTTGGATTCGGGTTTTCAGGTAGCGCGTGAATAATTATGTATTATGTTAATTAGAAACTGTCTAGCTCAAGTGATTTACGCACAGTTCACTCACGAACAAAATGCCTAAACGATTTTTGATAATGTGATTGGGATAAGGTGATTATGTTTATTTTTAATTTAGAAGTTGAGTGGTGTATAAATAAATAAATAATTTCTTTAAACGAAGGAATGTCATAAAGGTGCCGCAAAATAAAAAGCAGCAGTCCATATTCTATTTGTAAAAAAAAAAGTTTAATTTGTAGGAAATCTACTGTAGGAACCTGTATCTTCTAACGTGTCCAGGACGGGACTGAGGCTACATACTAGTTATTTTTATCAATAAACACCAGTCACTACAAAAGTATGTAGCAGCCCATTAACATCCCACTGTTGGTGGGTCACATAGGTCTCTTAACTCATCGGAGAGAAAATTACAGACTCACCAAGTTGTTACAAGGCAGGCATTCCCTGAAATTCGTCCCAAGTTTCCTAATGATTATTAGATATGTTAAAAACTAAGTTTATGCGCTGTATTTATACCTTAACTTCAAAATAAAGCTATGTTGTGTTTACTAGGTAACTTTGCTATATCGCTTATTATACTTTTTGTCTATCAAAATATTATTATCTTAATATGATAGGCGATGTCACTCGCGTAATTCTATATCCCGTTAGGATATGGTGACAGCTGTTCTTAGACAACATCAACGTTGCGAATGAAATGTCTCTGCCAAATTTCCAGTCACTAGACAATAGTTTTGGAGATCTCGTGTTAAGCGGATGAATGATCGTTTTTGCAATTTTTTTGTGATAGTTTCTATTATATTCTATTCAACAAATAAAGTGTTCTATAAAGATAAAAGAAGCGTTTTGAAATATAACAAATGTCATAAAAAATATAACAATATGTAACAAAAACAACAAAAATTCTGCATGTATACATTTACTTCTGACCTAATATCTACACCCCTCCGGATCCCTAAATACAATAGTACTATGTTCATGTTTTGTTTGTATAATATGTTTGTCTTCCGCTATTGTTTGGAATGTTGTCTATTTGTTTCAATATTAGTTTCGGTTATAGCCTTTGACGATTACAGCGTAATTTTTAAAAGCTATTATAAAATAAATGGGTGCTATAGTTATCTCACTCGCAACGGTAACTGAAGATACAGTTTAAGGTGGTGGTGCATTAACTACGTGAGAGGTTTACCTCTTTATGGTTTCTGCATAATATAGTACTGGGAAGTATTTTATTTCTTGCTTATCAGAACATTTTTGTTCGTATGTGGAGGTTATATACACAAACTAAATTTTCAACTCTTATTGTTAAGATCCTCATAGTAAGTATACGAGGTGTTGGGAGACCGCTCTCAAAAACTAAGATGGGGAAAAAATCGTACCTGATTAATAAAATCTTATTTTTAAAACGTTTTATTAGCATTATTTACTATCCATCATGTTAATACAGCTAAATAAAACGATAGTACATTAAAAATACATTGCTTTATTAAATAAAACCATCACGAACGGCTGACATCCGGGTCAACAAAAGTACGAGGCCGGCGCTGGAGTGCGTGTAAAAGAAACGGTTTGAGTGAAGTTCGAAAAACCGCTACACCCGGGCGTTCGTTGACCCGGGCTGGACTAATATAATGAAGCGTAAACAATGCTAATAAAACGTTTTAAGAATATGATTTTCTTTAATCAGGGTCGATTTTTTTTATCCCATAATCATAGGTGTCGTTAGTACAATCATCTGTCTTCGTTTTTGGGACTGGTTTCCTAACACCCCGTATAAGAAAGTTTAACAATTTTTCTTTTTCTAAATATAAGAACGGAAAATATAAAGATAATCCCTTTATATTTTCCGTCATTTCAATCTGAATCACAGCAAAGCATGGATTTCGTTAGTTCTACTTAAGACTTATCAAAATTATTTATAATGTAATGTGTTTACTCTTGTCGAATCCAAATGTTTAGATAAATAATAAAGAAAAGCTAAAATTGTACTATTTCTTTTATAAAAAGCAAAGGAAAATCCACCATAAAACAGAATAATAACGTCAGATTACTCAATAAAAATGGCATAGCAATAAACACAGCGGTAATAAAAAACGTTTTATATTAAACAAGCTTCTGATACGCAGCTTGCCGCCCTCGTCATGGATAATAACTTTATTATGCTGAAAGAATTGCGGTAATTGGAACCAATGGCTGTAATGTTTAAATATAAAAACTAGAATATCCATTCATGCTTCGCTTTGGGTCAAAGCAATATAACTTATATAATATTTATGGAATTTTCCATCCTTACTCTTTATTAAGAAATGTAACATTTTTTATAAGTAGCTTCATTTGGGCTTTGACGACCTCGCTAGCGCAATTTAGGAAATTGCATTATTTAATTTGTGTGAGTCTGAACTAGTGGAAGGCTTCGGACTTGGCTAATTATTTAGATCCGGTACAACGCTGTTTAGAAACTATAAGAACTAAATTAGACTGTATCATGTTAGACTATAAATAGTTGAGTGACAACATTGAAAGCTCTGAAATATTGGGTGTTATTGAGTTATAAAATATTACGAAATGCAATCGTCGTCGTCTTAGTCGTCGTCGCTTCAATCGATGGACGTCTACTCCTTGACATAAGTCTCACGTAATGATGTCCACAAGGCCCGATCTTGCGCCGCCTGGCTCTAGCGGCTGCCGGCGACCCTCTTTATATCATCGGTCCACCTTGTGGGGGGTTTGCCTACACTGCGCCGTTCGGTGCGGGGTCGCCACTCCAGCACCTTCGGCCCCCCACGTCCATCGGTCCTTCGGACTATGCGCCCCGCCCATTGCCACTTCAGGTTCGCGATTCGTAGGGCTATATCGATGACTTTGGTTCTGCTACGGATCTCTTCATTTCTGATTTGGTCACATAGAGGAACTCCGAGCATAGCCCTCAACATCGCACGCTGGGCGATTCTGAGCTTTCGTATGAGGCCCATAGTCAGCGACCACGTTTCGGAGCCGTAGGTCATTACTGGCAACACGCACTGTTTGAAGAGCTTTGTCTTCAGGCACTGAAATGCAATACGAGGTAAATTTTATTCTCTCCACTATTTAAATATACACAACTTGCACTATACTAATTATTACTTCACTATTTGAAATTATACAATTTAGCAGTATTTCTGTTTATAACAACCATACCACGAAACAACTAAACAGACTATCCTCACAAAATTGTTCCGTTCGTTAAAGTTACCGCGTATTGCATAACATTTCGTATTACTTAATATTTCTCAACACTTTAGAGCTGTCTGCGTTGTCACCCAACTATCTATAGTCTAACAATCATTACTTACCATCATATGAGATCCAAGTAAAGTGCTTAACCTCACAGTAATAAAAAATAGTGGATTAGAATCCTGACTACTGACTGCAAAGAACGTTAAAACTTAATTTTAAGCTAATGTTATTTCAACTAAAGTCAAGTTAGCTTTAGTGACAAAGATTTCGCTGAAAAAGCTTAAATCCGTACTTAAGACAAAATGTTACACATCTTATTTTAAAAATGTTAGCTAAGAGCTCTCGTTCGGATTCGCTATAAAAGATTTGCTTACATAAGAAAAAGTTAAGTCTAGAAAATATTTAACATTTTTAAACACACTTACTGAAAGAATTTGATAGTAGCGTTATCTTGAAGGGTTTTTCTATGTAATAAATATATTACTGATGAAATAACAAACTACAGTTTGTAATGTAATGAATTAAAAATATATAACAGATTACGAGGTTTTCAATGATTGATGAAAAGATTTGTATAATTTTTGTTATTTTTTATTATAAGTACAATCATATTGTAATAATAATATGAATTAGGGGCGTGCAAATATCGTGCGAATCGAATATCAATATTCGATTCGAAAATCGAAAATTCGAATTATTCGAAATTCCACGAATAATAATAATAATTAGCCTATTATTTAACAATCCTTATATAGATACATTTCTTAATCTATATTATAAATACATTATGTTTTCGACACCGGTACGCGAAGATTGTTTTGTTTTGCAGCATGGCCTCCCCTAGAGCTTTCCATAATGAGCGATCTCGAGCTTGCCTTCACCATGTTACATCTGCTATTCTGCGGATTACTAAGTGGCTTGCCCTACACGAATATTTAGAAAAAATCTAATAACTCGCGAAGTAATTAAATATATTTGAATTTTAAATTGTTTCTTTTTAAATAATTTAAACCGTGTATCGAAATATTTGAATTACGAATAATATACTTTTCACTTAAAAATCAATTAAGCAGCAAATACAAATGCTCAATTTCAAAATATGTTCATATCTATTACTTCAAAACTAAAAACTTGTAGCAAAATATCAAAAGTTGTACTGTACTGTATTTACTATGATATAATTTCTGTTATTTCATTCGCTTTAAAACAAAAATCTATAACAATCATTCTATTTGTGTAAATATATTTCATTGTTTGAATAAAATGTATATAGACTGTTAAATTTATATTTGAATACCGAGCATAAGAAACTCTGTAATTAAAACACTCGAAAATTCATTAATAATGTAATAATATACGAATAATTCGGAAAGAATCGAATTATTTCGAAAGTTTCAAATAAACATTCGATTTGGAATGGATCATTCGAAAGTTCGAATTATTCACACATCTCTAATATTCATATGTCAACATATTTGACATAATTTAGCGGCAATTCTTTTAAATTCCGCTGAAGTTATATAAATATTTTTATGGCCAATGTGTCACAGTTTTCCTGATAAAGACGGGAAACAAATATTTAAACCTATAATAGTGATTTATCCAAATATGTATTTCTTTGACTGGTTTGTTTTAATTGTAAAAGTAATTCGATTTGTAATATTCCATTGGAGCTTAAAATTGTATTTAAATTGCTAATACGGAGCGGTAACCGAAGTTTTCGAGACATGCTATTTTAACTCTAATATCCTTGTATTTATATCTAGATATAAGTTAGATCTATTTATTGATATAAATTTGCAAACGTTTTAATTGCATGCAGACCATGGGTTTCCAATTTAAAGATCTAAGATGTTTTATTACTTTTTTCTCACATCCAGTCCCTTGACTTCCGGTTTCCTCAATCAAAGAACTAAAGGCAGCATTGTGACTCCTTCAAACTTGTAGCTTTTTAAGTCTGTGAGACTTTATAAGTGCTTCCTTGGCCAAATTAGACGATTATGATGATTCAAAAAAAAGCTTACACTATAAATAAAATTTCGTACCATCAAATTTGTTTACTATGTAAAACAATTACCATAAAAATGACATATTTTTAATGACTGCAGAATATTAAGAGAACACTTAAATATAATAGCGAAACGGTTGACATCGCAATGCTTAAATTGTGTCAGAGAGTAAAAGGCTTAAGCGTTCAGAAACCTCGGCATTAACGTGCGCCACATTAAGGGTATGGGAGGTGAAATTAAAATCTGCGGTTACATTTAGAAGCTGGCGGCGCTAATAAGCATATGCGAAACGTTTTAGTTGAAAATGAGTATTGCTTACTTACACTGGGGACATATTTAGACGTAACTGTACTTTTTAAAGCAATAAACCATTAAAGGGAAATACGGTTCACAAGATGTTAAACGAATATAATCGCTGATACATAAATACTCAATAACAGCACCGCAGTGCATCAGAGGGCGTAAAGCCCCGCTAAATACTAACTGCCACATTTGATCTAGTGGTTAGCATGTTCGACTACAGACATGAGGTCCTGAGTTCGAGTCCCGGGTTAATTCGAATATCGATATTGAGTTTTCTATTAAAATTTTTTGAATATTTTCCCGAAGTTTGGAAGTGAGCGGTGAGATCTACCCCCGTGTCTCGGAGAGCACGTTAAGCCGTCGGTCCTGCGCCTGCTCTCTCTCTGGTCGTGTCGGATTCCCGTCACATGGGACTATAAGAGTGAAGGAATAGAGAGTGGACTTGTGTAATATGCCTACCAATCCGCAGTGGGACGTTAAAAGGGCTGCTACTTACTTTCCTTACATAAATACTAATAATAATATTAATTACTTTAACAAAGATACACTTAAATTACTATATATAAAGTATGAAACGATCAGAGTTGACCTGAATATTTATTTTATTATTTAATTTGCATAATTTAAGTTTTCTTTATTTTCTTCTTGTAAACATTTAATTAATTAGTTTGGAAAAGTGCTGTTGCAGAGGCTATAGGCTAAGATCCAGCCCTATTACACATCAACTCCCATCTTTTTGGCCTCTCAATTACGCCAATAAAAGCCGCAAAATAATTATACAAATGTTAAAATAGTAAGCCTCTTGCTAATGTCTTTAAAATGAAGGCTATTTGCTATTAAAAGTTCCTTTAAAACCAGTATAAAGTAAGGTAAGTAACAGCCTATTGCTGGGCATATACCTTCTGACTCATAACAGAGACAGGGCTTTTAGAGCATAGACTATTTACTACTAATTATATTATTGAGAGAACGTGGATTCTTCTACGTGTCAATAAAACAGCTATATATTTAGTATACTTAGAAATGTATCGGCCACTTAATTTTGATCCATAATTATTATTTGCGCATACCTGATTGAAGGTTGGTTGATAATCACGAAAACCACGGAGCGGCCAAACCCCGCACACTATTTGTCATACCCACATCTAAAAGTTTGGTTTACTCGACGAATTAGGTTGAATGTACGGAAACAATTAAAAACAAACTTCCTGATAGTAATTCTGTGATTTATTGTTAGGTCATCCAAGTTATCTGGTATTAAATAATACAACATTATTTCACAACAAATTTAAACACCGACAAAGAAATAATAAAAGGTGTGATGTCACCTGTCATAATTACTTTTTAAATTGTTAAATAAAATGACATGACTAAGGCTGTTATTTATAGAATTAGAGTTTTGTAATACAATTTTACTGAGTATATATTACTGTGAGCAATCAGATAAATATTTATAATAAAATGGCGGTCGGACATAACGAGTAAGCTTTCAGATGTCTTTATATTTTTTATAACAGTGCAAGCCTCGCTTTATTAGCCCCGGTCCCGAGTTCAATTACCGCCAAAATAAGTTTAGGATTCATTTTCAGATTCAACAGGATAAATGGAAAGCTTTGGTAGTAAATAGTTGCTACCTTACCAGCAAATAAATATCACTCAACAAAACTTTGGCATTCCGATAGGAGTAGAGGTGATTTACGTTACCATCTTAGACTGTAACATTATTTATCAGTAGCTGACACTACTGTGAAATGCTAACGTATCAGTTACAACATAAATTGTTGCAGTTACCCAAACGGCTATTCTGCCGTCAATAATATGTAAATGTTTCGATTAAAAGAGGCAAACTACAGATAGAGTTTATAGTTGCCAAGTCATAACAAGCACGGTACAATGTCTACGAATTAGGAATAAGGTGAAATGGAAGTAGGTATTATTTTCCCAGAATATTGACCTTTAATCAATCTAATATAACTTCTTGATAAACTATTTTTTTTGTGGTTTTAATTATTAGATAGAATGATTTTAATGGAAGGTTTATGCATATAATTTGTCAAGGTTTTGTGTTAAATGTTGTTTGGAGTGTCCGAAAAAATGAAGTCGCATCGGAGCTTTCATCGAAAACTATGCCCAATACCTTAAAGATATAATGGAAACATGTATATTTAAATAATACCTCTTTTATAGTTTTACAAAAAGTGAACGACGGTTTATACTTATTATTTAAAAATAACATACTATATCCACTTTATCTTTACGTAATATTTTTCACATATAGTGTAGTTTGTATTATACTACATAAATAATTCAATTCTCTTAGCATTTGAAATCTTGCGATTGAATCGACAATACTGATGAGTCCTCTTCACTGAAAACAGTGCTGAGCAACAAAAGTTTTAATCAATTCTGCATATAAATAAGCTAATTTTCTTTAAATACGCCAGCTAGTACTAAAAATAAGAGGCAATAAATCGAAGAGAGATAGATTGAGCTGAGCTGACTGAAAATAGCACTTAATTGAAGACTTTGTTCCGTACAATTTTATTAGAGACAATTTGACATTGCAATTTTGTTGGATAACAAAACTTAACTAACACTAGCACAAAAGATACTGAATAAAAATACCTTATTGGTTGAGCAATAGACATTCTTCTGTTTGAGCAACAAAAGCACATGAGCTATAAGCTTTTAAGTAAGATTCAAAACTGTTACACAACTTTTTTACATAAAGCTAATTACTATAAAGAAATATTAAACAGTTTGGTTATATATTCATTTAGAAAAATGTCTACTGTATTCGTTTCTATAGAAATAAAGTGGTATTTTCTTCTTTTAAATATTTAATTGATTAGTTTGGAGAAGTGCTGTTGCAGAGGCTATATAGCTATGTAGGCAGAGAATACGTTTCACCTGATATTAACTGAATATCATAAACATTTGGGGTACCAGTAAAACTGCTAATGTGTTTCCGATTAAAAAGCCAGACAATGTTCTATTTATGTCGCTTAACAAATTTAAAACCTTTTATAAAAGCAATCTAATTAAAAAAATCATAATATTATAAGCATGAATTGCTCTCAAGATTTAAGATAAAATGGTATGTTATACCTATAAGAAAATGCAGCAATATATTGTTGAAAAGTGGGAAAATGCTAGACGTTATGAGCACAAAATAATCTACTTTATAATGCAGCACGCTATTTTAACCTTAATTACATCGTGTGGGAGTCTTTAATCCTGTCCACTTATGCAACTACACAACCTGCTTAATTTGTTGTTAAGTTGTGGTAAGCCGTTGTAGAATAACATTAAATTATTCTAACACCGCTTCATGCTGACATATAGTGCCGTGTAATTAAGTAAAAGGCTTTGATAAGTGAAACGCTCGTTTGTACATTGTTATCCTCACAAGTAAAACAAACTCCTCAAAAGGGTCTGTCTGGTAAGTAGCAGCCCGTTAACGTCCCACTGCTGGACACAAGCCTCCTTACTCATAGGAGAGAGGGTTTTTTTGATCATAGATCTACCACACTGTTCCACTGCGGATTGGCAGACATAGTCACAAGTGCACTGTCTATTCCTTCACTCGTACAGTCCAATTTGATGGCAATCCGACACGAACAGGCGCAAGATCGACGCTTTAACTTGCTCTCCGAGGCACGATGGTGGAGCACATCGCCAACTTCCCAAGTTCGGGCAAATATTGAGAAAATCTTAATAGAAAACTCAATCACTACGTCTGTCTAATCAAGATAAACTCAACAATTATTTAATGGGTTTTTCATGCGGTCTTAACAAATTGGTAGAGTGACTCTTGAAGAAGGTTCTTTAAGTATATAATTTGTTTTATGTGAATTGGTCGAAATGTAACGATAATTGGACAAAATCAAGTCGCCTGAGAGCTTCCATCAAAAACGGCGCCTAATCCTTTAGAGATATAACAAAACGGTATATGACAAGACAATAATAATCTTATAGATCCACAAAAAGTCCGCGACGGTATATCTATTTTTAAGTATAGCGTTTCATACATACCTTATTATTTACTTGAAATATGGTCACGTTCAATGGGGTACTTGGAATGTTATACAGACTAATACAATATTAATTCTTATTGACTTTAATAGGTTAGTTACCTTAAGCCATTTCATTTGTTTTACTTGTTACTCGCTTAATAATAAATATTCATTTATAAACTTAATTGCACAAAGTGCAATCAGTGGGTTTAAAGCGATAAAGTTACCAGCCAATTTTTCTGGTGTCAGAAAAGTTGTTGCTACATACGCAAAACAATGCGGTGCTGAAAAAATAATAGGAAAAAAAAGAAATAAATGGCAATTAAGTATATTTGATTTATTGTCTCACGACCCTGTACCAAAATCCAAGTGTCTGAAAAAAGTCATCATAACTAAACACTTAAAGCTTTTAAACAAGTGAACAAGTCGATAATCTGTTGCTATTTTATATTATAAGATATATTTAATAAATAATTTACTAATATACTATATTTTTCACTGGGAACATAAAATTCTATTTTTTGTCTAATATATAATAAGTTTTTGTGGTCAATCAAAACTGTATTTCAATATCATTTATAGCATCATCTACCTCAGAAATAACAACTGTAAATTAAAAAAAAATGCTTTTTATATATATTTTACCTTTTATAACAAATTAAAACCTAAAATCAGTTCACCTCTGAACACCTGCTATCCACTAAACTTTAATCCACAGGAGATTGCCGCCATTCTCTGAGGCTAATGAAGTAGCGTGAAAGCATCATCATAAAGGAGTATACACGTTGTATATTATAATTTTTTTTTTTGATGGATTATGGGATATTTATACAATACATATCGCTGCTATATGTAAGTCAATTAACTATGTCAAATAAATTTTGAACAAAGGATATAAGGCTTTGCCTTATTAATAACTTTTTATTTACATAAAAGATACTAAATAAAGACAAGTTACGTAGAAGGAGACCCTTAAGCCCAATAA
Source organism: Elymnias hypermnestra (assembly GCA_015832385.1). Lineage (NCBI taxonomy): Eukaryota > Metazoa > Arthropoda > Insecta > Lepidoptera > Nymphalidae > Elymnias > Elymnias hypermnestra. The sequence continues at coordinate 5,128,371 of JACTOM010000824.1, forward strand.
AAATAAACGAACATTCTTATTAGTAAATACATTTATCAAGTAATATTCTGGTTAATGGAATTAGATTAATCAATATGATGTGAGTACTAGCTTCACTAGCAAATGCTCTGGGTTCCTTTCCCGGAAAGGCAAATTTAGGAAGTCGTATTTTCAAATTTGTCCAAGCCTACACTGATGAGAGGCTTGTGACTAGTACGTTACCAAATTACCAAAAAACCTGCCACCATGCGATTAATTTGCGTATTGGTATAATGATGAATAGATACCATTACGCTATCCGCGTTACTAGAGTGGTATGCGGTTCTTCCTATCGCAGGTAGTCGGAGACGCTCTCACGCTACCGACCATAGTCGCCGCTAAAGTCGGTAGCGAAACGGCATGGAGGGCTTTCGCCTCGTTTTGTGAGTCCGTAATTTTACAGAAGGAGGCAAACTCTAAGACGAGAGAGGCAGTAGCTCATGTCCCTCTCCGCCAAAGGAGGGTTAGGAGCGATAGGCGTATGGACACCCACCTGCTCCAGCTTACTTGAACCTTATGTAGGAAGCATCTGAGGAGCCATCGTAGGAGAGAATGCGTAGGCGAACTTCTGGCCCCCCATCCATAAGATGTAGAAGGTTCCGCTGGATTTTAGCGGCTTTTGTCGAAATCCACACTGCCGAGTAGAGTTTTAATTCACTCGGCGTGCGTAAACGCATTTCCCAACGACAAAAAAATGTGGTATGCGGTTAGGGAACCCCTAGTGATCTCACTCATGAGTGAGATGGGATCAGCTGGATTTTAGTGGGTCTTATGAAGAATGCCTCATTGGTTTAGTGGTTAGCATGTTCGGCTACAGACATGAAGTCCTGGGTTCGAGTCCTGGGTCGAGCTAATTCAAGAATCAATATTGATTATTCTATTAAGATTTTCTCAGTATTTGTCCGTAGTTGGAAAGTTGGCGGTGTGATCCACCCCCGGGCTTCGGAGAGCACGTTAAGCTGTCGGTCGTACGCCTGATTTCTGTCCAGTCTTGTCAGATTGTGTACTTGTGTACTATGCCTGTTAATCGGCAGTGGAGCAGCAGGGTGGGTCTATGTTTCAAAAACCCTCTCTCTTATGAGTGATGAAACCTGTGCACAGCAAAGGGACTTACCTTTTTTATGGATTTGCGAGTCCCTCTCTACCGATTGGAGAAATTCTTTCATCGGAGTGCGTAAAGGCATTTCTCAGCGAAAACAAATATATGTATCATTAAGTTAGAAGTCACTTCTTTCTTGGTTAAAGCACTATTATGTTAGACTATATTATCTACTAAAACAAGAAGTAAATAAAAGCCATAGTTAGTAGCTATAAGTAGTTCTTTTCCTATTGTATTGTTATATATTACAGAGGAAACAAAACTTAAACTAGTTAGTATTATTATGTACAATCGGCGGTGTTATGGTTTGAGTAGCGATTTATTCGAGACAACCGTCGTTTATTGGAGGTGAAAAATTTAGATGTTAAAGATAATAATGTGTATATTCCTCTTTAGATCAGTGTTCGATACATAATTTAGGTATCTAGCTGCAACGTTGTCATAACAAGAACCGCGCTCATTTGTCAACAGCGCCTTGGCCTGCCCTTCACTCTAATTGATATTAGAAACTCATACACCGTTTAAGGTTTTATATTAAAATCAAGGAACGCTCCTAAACTGATGAGTTCAATTTTTTTTAATTTTTTATACATCTTACAGTGTAAAGTAAGTAAGTAGTAGCCCATTAACGTCCCACAGCTGGGCACAGGCCTCCTCACTCTGGAGGAGCGAGGGTTTTTAGAGCATAGACCCACCACGCTGCTCCACTGCGGATTGGTAGGCATAGTACACAAGTGCACTCTCTATTCCTTCACTTTCATAGTCTAATGTGACGGGAATCCGATACGACCGGAGAGATATCAGGCGCAGGATCAACGGCTTAACGTGCTCTCCGAGGCACGGGGGTGGATCACACCGCCAACTTCCCGACTTCGGGCAAATATTGAGAAAATCTTAATAGAAAACTCAATATTGATTTTTTAATTGGCCCGACCCGGGACTTGAACCCAGGACCTCATGTCTATAGTCGAACAGTTTAGTTTTCTTACAGCGTCTTCATCTGAAATGACTCATGAAAAAGTACGGAATTTACATTTACGGTAATGCTGTTACGTCTCATTCTAGTTTAACGCCTTTATTTTTATAAAGTACTAGTTTTGATGTTAGTTACTTTAGTAGTAAATAGCTGTTTTACATGATGTTAGCCGCGTAAGTCCCAATTTTGTGGGAATATAGGGAAACGCGTACTCTGTGGCCGTTATCATTCTCAAAGGAATCACTTTGGCACTAGAAATAATTTGTGCTTTCAAATACATAATAAGTGTAAGTATGTTTCACGTCTCCTTATAAGGCAGACTAAATGGTATAGGGGTTAAAGACATGAAAATTCAAAACCTAATGTCTAAACTGTATTTTTACTGGAAACTTTCAAGAGCGAACTGAATATTTTTTAATATAAACAAAATTTATTGTCATCAGCTCGTGGATATCAGCTAATCTACTTGAATTGAAATTTCTAACACGAAAAACAATTTTCACGCGAGACAAAACTTTATGAATGCTTTTGTTTTGGGGGAGAGAAAAATACTTTTATAAAATACGTTATTGAATAAAAATTTTTTACTTACTTTGGCTTTTAATAGAAAATTGAATTTCGAAACAACTTTTAACAAAAGCAAAATATTTCTTGTCGCGATCGTTCATTTGAAACTGGTGTATACGTTTCTATAAAAATGCTAGTATGTAATACTAGTGACTAACTGTGATAATTTATTGAATAACTGTATTTAATAGACTGTAAACGGAGACCAATTATAAAAACTATTAAGAAACAATTGAAATGGAAAACAATTCAGGACTTGAAAATACCCATCCCTATAATTGAAATTCAAGTCTAAATAGAGGGAAATTGCGTTGGGGAAATAATTAATTAAACTGAACTGTTTAAGAAACAGCTTCTTGCACTCTTCGATAATTAATCCGATTATTTAAGATTGAATGAATTGTTTGTAAAACGTTTCTGTTTAAATGAAGTTGAATTTAAATGCAATTCCAATTATCTGCATTTATTCCATTTCAGTATATTGGAAAGAGTTGGTTCTTTATTATTTTAATAGTTTATTTAAAATTTGGCAATTGCTTAACTAACTTTTATACATGAAATTGAAGATTTGATCTATTTAAAGCAATATTATAAAGAAAACATTTGTGTTTTTGTATGTTTGTAACGTTTTCACACAAATACTACTGGACCGATTTAAAATATTTTCACCATTAGAGAGCTACATTTAGGTTATATTACTTTCTCAGAAAAAAAATGGGGATCTCTAATACATAAATGTATCCCTACTTGAGTTACAATTACAATAAGTGAAATAAAACTTTTATGACAACAAAAATAAATCTATAGTCCGACTTAGATGAATTCCACTGCCACGAAATCGGTATCTACGTGGGTGAAACCGTGTGGGGCCAGGCCTAGTATTGTATAAATATACAAGATTAAAAGGTAATTAGGGTAAGTGGCAGCCGATTAACATCCCACAGTTGGGCACATGCCTCCTCACTCATATGAGAGAGGGTTTTTAGAGCATAGTCCAGCCATACTGCTCCATTGCGGATTGGCAGGCATAGTACACAAGTGTATTCTCTATTCCTTCACTCTCAAAGTCCGACGTAACGGTAATCCGACATAATCGGAGAGAGATCAGACGCATGACTCTCGCACGGCTTAACGTGCTCACCGAATGTTGAGAAAATCTTAATAGAAAACTCAAAATCAATTTCGAATTGGCCCGTTCCGAGACTTAAACCCAGGACCTCGTGTCTGTAGTCGAACATGCTAACCAGTAGGCCAATAAGGCAGTCTAAAAGGTATTCAATGATAATGATAAGAACAACATAATTCTTATGTGCTTTACTAACGACTATATGTTTACACTTTAAAAATTTAAATGTACAAAAAAATAACTCTTAATCAAATAGTCAAAGTCAACTATATTAGATTGTGGTCCAATCAGATTATACTTCTTATAACATAAAATCATCGGATACAAAGATGATTATTTTATTTTTATATAACATCACAACTTTTCACCAGTATTTGTTTGGATGTGAAGCCATCCAGTACAAAATTTACCATTTGTTAAGTTAGCTCGAGGCTTTGTCTGCGTAGAATGAATATTCATTTTATCTTTATCTATTATAGGTATATACTTTTCTAAAAAGCTATTGCATAATGAATCCTTCAAGATCCGCCCAGTATAATTTTCTTGAAAAAATAACAAGATTTATCTTCACAATCTTTTGCTTGTATAATATTATCTGATAGAATTGATGCACATGAACATAATTTTATGATATCAGACAGAAGAATAGACTTTATCCTTTATCTTATAATCCATAGACACAAGTTTTCTCTTTTGTAATATAAGTAGAAATTTCTTTAACAAATGTAGCACACATAGTGTTGGCTCCGATTTGGCATAAAATAATTTGTTAACCGACAAACTAATTTAGAATATGGACACAATGATCGTGTATCTCATGCCAAACGCGTTTTGGTCAATCGTCCACCAATGCCGATGTCACGTTGCGTGGTTTATTTGTTTTTAGGCTAGATTGTTGATTTAAAATTACACATTTGGTATATTAACGATATGTCCATGTGAATTTACGCTTCACAGACGTTTTGACTTTGTTAATTTTATTAATGTCAGACATATTTGATTTTGTGTGTTGAAATAATGATGTACATTTAAACATTTATTGAAAATTGCGGTGTACATTTCAATTGAAATCTGTTTTCCAGATTCTAACTAAATCTGGTCACCTTTTCGTCTCAATTCCTGATTATTTATACCAAAAATATATTACTCGCTGAAGATGGTACACTAACAGTCTGGTAATTAGAAAGTTATACGGCAACATATTAAGTAATTAGTGTATATTTTTATGATCTTAACAGTATATAATTTATATAAATTTCTTAGAACTTATGGATTAAGGATGCCGGGACTCGTTTGATGCTAAGCGTGATCACGGGAGTTATGTTGTATACAAATGAAAAGTAAGCTTCTATACGTACAATATTTATATCGTATGATAAGATATGAAGTGGAAACACTTTATTTATACACTTTTACATTGTCAAATAGTTTTATGCATTATATATATACTCCGAAATATTGGATTATATAAATATAATAAATAGATGCCTCATTGGTCTAGTAGTTAGCACGTTAAGCCGCCGGTCCTGCGCCTGATCTCTCTCCGGTCGTGTCGGATTCCCGTCACATCGGACTATGAGAGTGAAGGAATAGAGGAGAGTGCTCTTGTGTACTATGCCTGCCAATCTTCAGTGGAGCAGCGTGGTGGGTCTAAAAAAGTGAGGAGGCCTATGCCCAGCAGTGGGAGGTTAATTGTCTGCTACTTACTTAATAAATAGATTGGAATATGCATCATTATATATATATATAATAAGTATTGTAAAATAACAATTAACGGATGCACAGATCCGTACATCTGATTTCTAAATACGTAGCAATGCGTCGTCGCCGTCAGCGTATCTCAAGTACCTTGCACGACCCTTAGGGACGCCCAACATGGGAAACACATTTTGTCGCAGGTGGCTAACACATGTCACAACCACGTCTTAAATTCACGCTTTACTCATATTTGTTTTCTCTGTAAAATCAATTCGTGTTGCTACTCATATAATTATCGACATAATAGTTATAATAGTGTCTCCTTACCAGCATACTTTTGTTACCTTCCAATATCCTTAGTGCTTTATTGGTGCAGTACTATTCATCTTACCCAACAACTGTACATCGCATCTCTGGTGACCCTACTTCTCTTTAGATACATAAAAGTCTTCAAGTTGTTATTATATTATGCGATATTTAAACGTAATTCACATATTTGACGAATCAAATTGATATTATCCTACAACATGTAGGTATTATTTGTTTTTTTATCCGTGCGAACCCGGGGCAGGTTGCCAGTAAATTTATACAATAAAGTTCTTCAGTAAATTATAAATAGAAGTTGTAAAGGATTTCTTTGTAATAATAGCTTGAGTTGAATTGAACTTGATGACGTCGTCGAAGATAGACTGTGATGTAATGCTACTCATCAATATTTTCTCGAGATAGGGGTGACCCTTTTAATCAAGAAAGTGATTGATTGAAAGTCTTACTTCTGTCACTAAACTTAACTGTTTTCCTTAAGGAATATCGTTTATTTTATATGTACATAACAGAAAAATGTGAAAGTTTATATACTTTCTACTTTATTCATTGGTATTATTATAAGATAACATTATACAGGAAACAATAATAAAATAGCGCGTATTTAGCTTTCCTCAAAAGATGATTCGAGAGTAAACAAACAAAGAGAACACTGTAATTGTTACATAAGCCAGCTACAGTACTTTTTGGGAGGAAATTGCCTGCTTCCGGAAGACCGGAAGGGTCAACCGATTTATTACTATTAATTCTAATCTGTCCTTTTAGCTCAGAGGAATTGCTATCCTGATTATGTACTCTAAATGCAAAGCTCCATAGGTTAGTCAAGTTATGTTGTAAGATTAACAAAATTGCGGTGCTCACAGTTTAGAAAATCGGTGTTATGTAACCACTTATGTTCGTTTATAAACACAGATAAAATTAATTCGATGTAAACTATAACTTGCTATTTAATGACTTTTGATATTGTATTCTTTTGTTTGTAATTTTCAATTAAAGAAAAAAACATAGTGAGGAAACTTGTATATCCTGGGACAAATTCTAGGGTATTTGTAATCTTGGAGCCCAATCTGCATTAAAGTAGTATGGTGAATGTAAGGTCCCAAACTCCTCTCCGTTATAGAGAGTATTTTCTAGCAGTGGGTCGTAAATATGCTGTTACATACATACTTTTATTTATATCACTCAATCGTCTATGACTAGTAAAGTAAGTTAAAGTTAATTATGTGGAAATTATACTAAGGTCAGGACCTCCTGACCTCATTCCTAAAGACCTCATAGACTACCTAGTCTATCTGGGATGATTTTTTTAAATGTTTGATGAGTATTAATATAAAGCAAATAAAAAGTACCTTTCGGTTACAGTAATTGACGTCTTTAAAACCATTGCAATCTGAGCGTTGTAATAATATGTAGAAACGTAGCATTAAATCTTCAAATGTAGCATTAAAATTGTAAAATTCTGGAGCAGCTCAAATATATTGGAGTTTTTTTGTATATTCGTGCGGTATTTATTCTTTCAACTTATCCTTTGTACGTTGGGTTAAATATAATTTCGTACGCTACTAGTACGTTTATAATATTCTCGTACATTTAAATGTTACGCAACACAAGTTCTGAAGCAAAACATCTGCAATGCGTCCAAATTTAAAATTTTATTTATGTGAAAGTAGCTCTCACACAAATCGTCTTCTATATTTATATGAATTTTTAATAGTTTGAAGGTTCCCATTTTTAAAACCTATGCCAGATCACACGATAGATCAGCTACGTATTGGGCCGAATAAATAAATTCCGTAAGACGTAAACTTTGTTTTACCAGATCAGCGCGCTTCCATCTTAGATTGTACCATTACTTACCTTCAAGTGTGATCACAGTCAAGCGCTAATGTATCAGCAATATAAAAAAGTAACGCCAGCTCGTGACGACAACGATCGCTTTGTCAAGAGTGCAATAACCAAGAAGAATATATTTGAACACTTTCAATTCGGTTTGACCAGAATTTGTCATTTAAAATGAACTGTGCAATGTTCAATTAAAGCATTTTTACTCACAATAAGGGTATATATGCAAAAAGAGTGTGGATTTTAGAGCACAGATCCACCATGCTGCTCCACTGCGGTTAAACAGGCATAGTACCCAAGTGCTCTATTAATTTACTTTCATAGGCCGATGTGACAGTACCCAGGAGAAATCTGGCGCAGGACCGTCGGCTTAAGGTGCTCTCCGAGGCACGGGGGTGGAGCACACCGCCAACTTCCCAACGTTGGGCAAATATTGAGAAAATCTTAATGGCAAACTCAATATCCCGAGCCTTGAACCCTGGTTCTCATGTCCGGAGTCGAAAATAATTATTATACTAATGAGACTGTCAATTCAAAATTGATGTATTTGAGAAAAAGAACCAATTTTTCGTTTTTTACCAAACGACATAAAATACGATTTCATTTTTTTAAACTTTAGTTCCAACTTGTACGTATCATATAAGTTATGACATGTCTCTTTATTCAATTTATTCTGGCTGACAAAAGATTTTATTAAAGATAGAAGCTTGTAGTCTGAGAGACGACTACTACTAATTTTACGCAAATTAAGTCGCGGTTACCCGCTATTGTTATTTACATGACTTATGCAATTTCTTGTAGCTCCAAGTTGCTGTTTTAGTTTCATTTTTGAAACAGTTATTCAACTCTTGCTTAAAGTATATAAGTTGAAACGAAAATATAATGTCAAATAATGAAGAGCGTGTTTAAAATGTAAATTAGACTGAGAACAGCTACTCCAGAGCAACTGGGATCATTATTAAGTTCAAAGCAACTTTGATCCTACTTTTTATTCTGCTGACATTTTTCTTTACGAAAATGATGGTCAAAGAAAATTTATTGCTACCATTTCTCGGGACATATTCTTTGTGCGGACCTATTGGCTAACGTTTGCTCGATATTTTCCGAGTCAGTAATATACACAAAGTCTTTGACTTCGAATGCATACATATTATTTATTAAAACTAAGAAAATTACATAAGTTAGTTTATTTCAACCATTATCAAAATCGATGATCATGTTTAAGAATCAAATTGCAAGATCCCCGTAGCATGTTATTGTGATATAATAATAAAACTTTTTATAACCTTGTCTTGATTATTAATTTATGCATGTGTAATATATATTTGTGTATTGTAGCATTAAAATATGAAAAGCAGGTAGAGTAGACTTATGTGGCATCCTATGACTTTTCATAAGTAATGTGATACTAATGTTTATTTTTGCAATTATATTTGCCCTTTTTATCTTGAGAGAGATATTAAATTTATTTGGGCAAAAACCAGTTACATTACCTACAAGCAAGTTGAAAAAAATTGGTCAACAAAAATATTATTAATATTATTTACCCATATAACACTAAAATAATATATTTTTATAAAATTATTAAATTAACAATTGTAAAAACTGTTGTGTATCATTCACTACACATTTTAAAATGTTTTTTAAGCTTATGTAGATGAAAAAGTATTTTATTAAGGATTGAAAATAAACGTATATAATGAGAGTGGGAAATCCAAATTATATATATATAAAGCAACAAATACGAAATGAAAATAGTTTTCCCCTCAACTTAAAGCTGCAGCCAATTGCGTAGCTGGCTTCTCCCAGGTATTCGCCAGCGTCTTTGGACCTTTTTGGTCTTTTAGGTTTTGACATAACAGCTTATAAGAGACAGAGACATATGTGTTACACAGGCGGTGATTAAAAATTTACTTGTTGCCGAAAACTTTCCGTTTTAGTTTATTTTTTATAGCCGATATGTTACCGCTTCGCTGTGATTACACCAAATGGTAAGTGATGATACAGACTACGATGGAAACATGCTAATCTGTTAAGATGCAATTCACCTCTTATGACTTCTGCACAGCATCGTACCGGCACGCATATCTCTTTGCTTGGCGGTACGACATTTCCAAACAGGTCAGACTCAGAAATTTAACTTCATAAATTTGAAATACAATCCAATATCGTAAGCTTGTCCTACCACTCGAACTCGGGACGTCTGTTAGCAAAGCGAGCGCTTGCACCACTGCGCCAGCAAGGCCATCAAAACATTGCTGGATATAGGTACACGTTATAGAAATAACTCATCATACAGTCTCCAATAGTTTCGTGTAAAAATAGTAATAGACAAGGCATTTATAAAAAAGAAAGGGTTTGTATGCGCCATAGTGGCTCCACAGTACGTCTTTTTACCTTTTGTTTTAATAAACCGCGGCTCTGTCCTTCACCCATTGAATTTTAATATTTTAAAAATCAATAAAATGTACGTAATTTGCCCTCTTATTTAAAATAATTTGAGACCTCGGAATGTTGTGATCCATAAATAGAGAATTTACACACAGACATACATATATGTAAATATAAAAATAATATATGTAAATATAAATTCATTATATGCATTCAGAAATATTATATATTTATCCTTTTTTAATTAATGATACTGGCAACCTACTAAATCCTTGTTATATTGAGAAAAGAAAAAAAATTAAAAACGGGAGGGATATGGAATTGCGCGGGAAGATACGGAAGATGAGGTATGGCTTTTCTCTCACATTTTTTTATAAATTTTGTTTTATCTTGTAAAATAGACTTCTGTGTTACTTTTACAGTGGTGGACCATTGGAGTACATCGAGGAACTGGAGAAACATGTTATAACATTAATATGAATATAATATGTTTATATTAGTTTTATGTTGTTGTGCAACTGCCTCATGAGTCTAGTGGTTAGCATGTTTGGGTTCGATTCCCGGGTAGGGCCAATTCAAAAATCAATAATGAGTTTTCTATTAAGATTTTCTCAATATTTGCCCGAAGTTGGGAAATTGGCGGTGTGATCCACGCCCTTGCCTCGGAGAGCACGTTAAGCGGTCGGTCCTGCTCCTGATCTCTCTCCGGCCGTGTCGGAGTCCCGTCACATCGGACTATGAGAGTGAAGGAATAGAGACTGCACTTGTGTACTATGCCTGCCAATCCGCAGTGCAGCAGCGTGGTGAGTCTACGCTCTAAAAAATCCTCGCTCCTCGGAGTGAGGAGGCCTGTGGCCAGCAGTGGGACTTAAATGGGCTGCTACTTCCTAATGATTTTGTTAGAAATATATTTACTTAATACTCCAATTCTAAAACATTATTATTATTTAGTTTAGGTTACTTCAATATTATTGATAGTCATACTGTACCAATATCTCTACAGCATTATTTCATCAGAGGCAGTTTTAAATTCATGTAGCGTCCATATACGGACATTATGTTAACTATAAATTAGTTATAAATGCTGTCATAATATTATGATTGAATTCAATTACAATTTCGATGAATTTCATTATCATCTGTTATCACAGACTGGCTAACGTAGACCTCCCAGTTCACCGTATTTGTTAGAATTTGCAAAGTGAAATCAACTGTGCAATTTGTAAATGGAAACATTAAATTAAAATGACTTAATTTTACAGTAGTAGTGTATTCGTATTAGATTATGAGCTAATATTGAAATTCAGAAAGTTATTATTTGCCTTTGGTTTTTAAAATAACTTTCAAAATTAAGTAGTTTTTTAGAATTTATCAGGAATCGTTGATATGGTTTTCACATCTTGTTTTTTTACTTAATTCTGTATTTCACGTATTAACACAGACAAACAAACAATAAAAAAATTATAGGTCACATAAGTTCATAGAAATATATATATTTTTTATTGTTGTTATACACATATCAGCTATTTATTTCGATATAACAAAACGCCCAATCCGTTAGTTTATTGTTTAGTCTGCAATAATGTTTGAACTATTAATAAAACCACTACACATTAAAACGCATGAAAACTGTAATGAAAAGAAAAATATATTTGATTAATGGTCAATATTTTTGCAATGAAATAACACATATCATGATTATGTTTTATTATAATATTTAACTAATTTGGAATGCCGTCAATTAAATAATAATTGCTAGCGTTTAGAGCAGCCAGTTTGTTAGAACTTTTCGTACAATAAACATATCTGGTACACTTATAGGAGTATATGGGAAATGAATAAAGGAAGCATTAATTACTTCTGTGAAGCTGTGTGTCACCGATAAATCATCGCAGACCATAATTGCCATATCATTGGTATGCGTTAATTTGGATTCAATTTCAGCAGTCACTGTGTTGACATATAAGGCATTTACAATTTCGACAAATATATATGACATTATCATTCATCATCTCCAACGATGGACGTCCACTACTAGACATAGGTCTCCTCCAAGAATTTCCATAATACACGATCTTGTGCGGTTTGTAACCATCGGTTTCCCGCAACCATGTTCAGGTCATCTGTCCACCTGTTGGGGGTGTACCAACGCTGCGCTTGGGTCCCCAAGGTCTATCAGTTTCTCCTAGCTTTGTGCCCTGCCCATCGCCATTTAAGTTATATACTCTACGGATCCCTTCATTTCGGATTTGATCATGTAGAATAATTCCAGGTACATATCCATTCATGGTTTTCATAAGTTGTCACTGGTAACGAAGACGTAGTGAAAATTACAATCTAATATCACAAAGCACATTTTAAGATATACCATTAAAACATTTTCAAAATGTCTCGAGGAGAAGTTTAAAATGTATATGTTATTATTTTTGTGTTGTTATTGCACAGCAAGATGTTAAGTTGTCTACTCTTATTGAAAATATCTTTTAAAAGTTTTACTTCAAAAAATTATATACAGATATATATTTTTCCAACTTTATAATTGATTACACCTCTTTATAATTCACCATAAAAAATTATCGTAATGAAAAATTTATATCCTGAGAGTAGTTTCGGAGAATGTCCGCCTATCTATAATGGTACCGCGTTGAAATGTTCATAACTATTTTTTAATTTTTATCATATATTCCGTATTATAATATTTATTGTACCACTTAAAAACAACAGAATTACAAGTTATGTTCACAAGGTTTACTCAAGCAAATGTACGAAAAGGCGGTCTTATCATTGATCAGCGGTCATCATCAAGAAAGAAAAAGTATTTAAATAGAAATTAAGTAAAAGTGGTGCATAAGGAAATCATACGTATATATATATGTATATATATATATACACATATACTCGTATATATATATATATATGTATATACATATACATATACATATATATATATATATATATATATATATATATATATATATATATATATATATATATAGATTCAATTGATTGTAAGTGATGATTCAGTCTAAGATAAAAGCGCGCTAATTTAGTAAAACGCGATGTACCTCTTATAGTTGCTACACAGCATCGTATTGGAACCCAAATCTCTTTGTTTGGCGGTACGCTTTTGCTGGTAGGGTGGTAACCAGCCGCAGCCGAAGCTTCCGACCAGTCCAGACTCAGATATATCAGAAAATACGACTTTCTAAATTCGCCCTACGGGGAATCCTACCCGGGATCTCTGATAGCAAAGCGAGTACTGCACCAGCAAGGCGTCAATAAAGCCTGTCAAAGCCGTCAAAGCTAATAACGTAAATGTGTGTGGTGATAAATTTGTCGATAGTTTGGCAAAAGGCAAAAGTAAAATTTAAATGGCCACAATTTATTCTATTTTGTTGATAGACGAAGCTTATAATATATATTTATAATACAATCTTAAAATTAATCGAGCAATTTGGCTCTTCAATAGGCTACATTGAGAACCACTTCAGGTTGACCTTTTCAACGACGTGGTTTTACTCAGAATAGCGCTTGAAATTGTAAGTTTAAGGTAATTGCACAAGATAACACGTAATATTGTATATTCAATAGGCCATTACAGTTAAAAGAAACAGAATAATTTGCTGATAGAAATCTTAGATTACTATTTTAAACCTTTCAAATGCTAAAGTCATCTAAATCGAGTTGTTTTTGATTTAATCTCCCAGAATAACGAACATTCGCAGATATTTGATACTTATATATTAACTATTTTGGACTATATAATCAGGAATTTACAAGAACTAGAATAAGTATTTAAGTATCGAGATATTTGACCACATTTAATATGAGTAAGGAATATTTGCAATTAAGGTCTCAAGGTGCTGTATAAGTGTATGAGTAAATCAGGGCTATAAATTATAAAATAAAATTTTAAAGAACGTTATTACTTCATCAAAAGATAAACAAGAGGAAACACCTTTTTGTTGTTCGTATTACTTATGCCACCAAAATGCTCTGGTCACGCTGGAACAATTTTAAAATTCCTTTCACGACTAACAATTCTAGCGAGATATAAAATATTTCTGAATGTCCGTTTCTAGAAAATTCATCTCTAACCCGAGTAAATGAGGTACATATTTTTTAATGTCACGACTAAAGTAAAAATGCTTATTTAAACTTTGGTGTGTTAATTAAAATATCCAAATTTTAGTGTTTTTTAATTAACTTTTTTACACTAAATCAGTTAGTGTTTAATTGTAGACTTCTGAATTTTGAATATGTTATACCTTCTTTTTATTCGACAACTTTTTTGTCATTGTCATTAATAAGAAAAGAATTATTGTTTTTGATAATAATTAGTGTCATTCTAATAAAAAGTAATCTGTTTAATACTTTAGAAAATATAAAGTAAAACTGTCTTTAAAAAAAAAATCTCGTACTGTAAAGCTTTCTTAGTAATTAATTATCTTATTAATGTGAAAGAATGAATAATGACAATAATAATATTTATAAAAAAATTAAGATTTCTTAAATATCTATACATAATAACAATTTAGGAAACATTTTTTATTTCAACGTCAGTCTAACATATTTGTAGGTGAATTAAAGGGAATTTCTCGTAATCAGACGAGGGTTAATTAGGTAATCTCACATGTGGTTGGGCAAATTTCAGATTGATGTGGCCATTTTATGCTTTCTAAATATGAATTATTTTAAAACAATTGAAATAAATTTTGGCGAGTGTTATGGTAATTATAGATACATAGATTATAATTTAAGATTCTCTATTGTCAACAAAGAATACTTACAGATGACCTTAGCCACTTACTAAGCAACCGTCATTAAGGTAAAAATGGTAATGGTAATTTTCATACATTTATACAAATTAAGAAATATACCTACGTACACATAAAAATTACTAATTAATAATTAAAAAAGTTAGAACAAGTAATTATTATATAACACGTATATAAGAAAAGGTTTTTTAAAGTAAAAAAAAATTAAAAAACTAAGGTAAGGTAAGTATCAACCCATTAATCCCACTGGTGGGCACAGGCCTCCTCACTCATATGAGAGAGGGTTTTTAGAACGTAGACCCATCACGCTGCTCCATTGCGGATTGGCAGGCATAGTACACAAATGCACTATTCCTTCACTCTCATAGTCCGATGTGACGGGAATCCGACACGATCAGAGAGAGATCAGGCGCAGGGCAGACGGCTTAACGTGCTCTCCAAGGCAAGGGGGTGGAGAACACCACCAAGTTCCCAACTTCGGCCAGGAAATCTTAATAGAAAACTCAATATCGATTTTGTATTGGCCCGACCTGGGACTCGAACCCAGGACCTCATGTCTGTAGTTGAACATGGTAACCACTGGACCAATGAGACAGTTAAAAGTCTGTTTATATGACATAATGTAAGTAGTAGCCTATCAACGTCTCACGACTGGAAACCGGCCTCCTCACTCATCTGGGATTGTAATATATATAGTATAATAATGTATGTAAGTTATATGCGTCAACCGTTACGAAGTGTGTTAAGTGCAATTGTTAAAGTATATTATAAAAGATAAGAATAAAATCAGTGAAAACCTGAACTAAGTTTATTGTTCTTCCTGAGGGTAAGAAAATAAATGGTAATGAAGAGGAAAATGAAATTATAAACCAGCTTTTATAGCAAAACATAAATTTTTCCATTTTTGTTTCCAGATCAGTCTTTATTAGCGAGAATTTCAAAATATTTTATTCAAATACAAATTCATTATTTTATTCGTAGACATTGCGATGTCTTTCCTCAAAGCGATTTCCTTCTTTTTCGTAATTCGGGCAAGGTATTCGTGGTCTCCAAATATTAAAAGCTGGTTTGATTACTTCAAAGTTAATAAAAGGATTAGTTTTTTCTAGATAATCCATTTAATGTACAAACGTAAAGAAGTAATTTATCATACATAATAAATTAAATGGAGCTGTAATAAAGATTATATAATTTCAAATGAATTAATTGTATCACTCAGTTTCTAATTCATACCTGCCCCTAAAGTACCTTTTCACAAATGTCTAGCCTGAAATTAAATTAAAAGTCAGGCTTACTTTGCAAAAATGTTACGTTAAGCATTATTGTTTAGGAAAGCTTCAAAATTTAATACATATGGTATCTTATTGCAGAAAACACCTAAAGTTTCCAGCAGACCACGGGAATTTCAATTATTTGTTTTTATAAATTGTTAGTTAGGCAATTTTCTTCGTGTGGCCTTTCCTTATTTTAACGACTGACTTTACATCTGTTTAAATAAGTGTTAGAACTTTGGTTATAGCGCTATAAACAGTTATCGAAGCTATTGCAAACTGTTTAACGACATACAGCGATAAGTCACGATCCCGATACATAAAAGATTTTATGTTTTACTGTGTTATATAAATTGTGTTTAATTAAATTAAAATAAACAAATATTATTTAATATACCTAATTATTTCTTCTACTAATAGTAAAAGCCTGAAATCGGCAAGCATCTTGCAAAAGTCCTGTATTCACTTCTACTTTGACCAATTTTTCTTTAGTGTATTAAATTAAATTGGTACAAGTCTGCTGCCTCATTGGTCTAGTTGTTAGCATGTTCGACTACAGACATGAGGTGCAGGGTCGGGTCAATTCGAATTTGCCCGAAGTTGGGAAAAATTTGGCGGTGTGATCCACCCCCGTACCTCGGAGAGCGCGTTAAGCCGTCGGTCCTGCGCCTAATCACTCTCCGGTCGTGTCGGATTTCCATCAAGTCGGACTATGAGAGTGAAGGAATGGAGACTCCTTCCAAATTTTCTGGAAGTGTCCGGTGAGGAGACACTCGTCAAAAAGTTCCCGAAGCCATCCACCTAGGTACTCCAGCGCAAGAAAAAGAACTCTGCCCGGAATTCCATCGAGGCCCGGCGCGGTTTTTCTAGTCCTCAGGCGTTGGAGGACTAGCTCCATTTCCTCATTCGAGATTGGTAGTGAAAACGACAATCTCAGCTTCCCCGCTTCTAGTGTGTACTATGCCTGCCAATCTGCAGTGGAGCAGCGTGGTGGGTCTATGCTCTAAAAACCCTCTCTCATATGAGTGAGGAGGCCTGTGCCCAGCAGTGGGATGTTAATGGGATGCTACCTTACCTTACCTTACCATATAATAGCTTTGATATATGTAATATATGATTATTTATATAGAATAATATTTTTAACGGGTTGACTTGGTTAGATTTTTTTAACTCAATATTATTGTACTATTTCTAGAAATGACTCGTTTATCAACAGTTATACAGCCATCATAAATCACTATAATGAGCAAAAGTCGTTTAAAATGCAAATATATTAAAACCATTCGAATTTATTCTCTCGTGTTAACTACTTTTTACAATTTTTAAGAAATATCAAAGATAAGTATATTCGTTAAGCTTTGGTTTAAGTAAGAAATACACGTTTGAAAAACGTGTTTTTTACAACCATTAAATTTTAAACCTTCTTGCTACGAAAATCTAAAGATTGAAAAGAAAGTGACATGACCGCTAACACTTCACGATAAGATCTTATTCAGACTCAAAACGTCATACCTTTTAGATTTAAATAGGTTCTAGTTTTTTTGCATTGATACTTACCACATGCGCTTATGAAAAAAAGACTGCGGATTTGACACAATACTTAGTCACCATGGATAGCCAAGGTAAATATTTAATATTATACAAAATACTTTACTGTACAAAAAGTGATCTGTTACAGGAAATCTATGGTGTCACAGAGCTTAATTACAATATATATATATATATATATATATATATATATATTCGTTTGGTTACATCTCGTGTGACTATATAATTTCCAAATGTGATGCAAGTTATATTTTTTATACATCGAGAAACCTTCATGGAAACCTGTAACATCATTGGGGGAGTCATTACGGGTTATATATACTTTAACCAGCTGTAATCCAACGGGGGTCTTCTCTACATTTGTTGACGAAATCTCGGCATCGCAATATATTTTCGATACCATCAGGGATATGCCCATAGGACTCCTCCTTTTGATTCCTCCTCTCGGGTGGCATGCCACCTATTCTCCTTCAAAAATCATTAAATGGATTGTAGGCCCGGATCTCTCTAGGGCTACTTTAAGATGGCAGGTAACAAGAACATCTCTCAGTACGAATGTCACATCTTGTACAGTTTGCGTTTTCAAGTTTTTTATCATTTACGTTTACTGCGAAAATAAATATTGAGTGACTATTATCAGTTCCTAAACTTATTATACACTGTTGTCTGTTGTAATTTCCGTTGTTCTGAGTCTTACTCTGGTAATCTTAATCCGTTCTTAGTTACCATTTTTTATGAAGGTAGTTCATCACCAGTAGTTTTGAAGATTTCATGATGAGTACGTGAGTGAGTTAAGCAGACTAAAACTGTGTCATTCAGGCGAGGAGATCAACTTGCGGTATTTCAATAAATTTTCCAAGGTGCTATTAGTTCCTTCTTTATTAATTACACTATAATAAATGTACAATCATAGTTTTAAATGATTAACAATGTATAACTGGATTTGAAACATTCCACCAGAACACGTGAGTGCATGCGCACTTTATGAATTCCGAACCAATCATGACCGCCCCAGCGCTCGGTGTTATGTCAGCTGTCAACCTCTAAAATGTCAAGTCTTATTCGATTGCATATCGATATACATAATCTGTGCGCCGACATATTCATTTATATTAACAAAGGAACTACATATCTAATAACTTCTTGTTATTCTGGTTTTTTAACTGATCTTTTTTCCCACGGACATGTAAAACGTGGAACGTACTCCCGCCAACGGTGTTCTCGCAAGGCTAGGATGCAGTTGTTTTTAAGAGGCGAATCAACTCCCACTTATTAAACCGGCAAAAGTGGTGGAATCTTTGGTGCTGCAGGTGTCCATGGGCGGCGGTGATCACTTAACTCAGGTGACCCGCCAGCTCGTTTGTCTGCCATAACTATAAAAAAAATCTGTCCCGTAAACAATTCCGAGTTATATTTAACGCGCATGTGTAATTAATGAGAAGACTTGTTCTTCGTCACAGTTTATTGTGTATATAAAATTTATTTGTTTGTTAATATCGTAACAAGAAGTAGGTAACGCAGTTGGATAAGGAGCAATTTTTTAAATTATTTCATAACTGAGAAGTTTGTCAAGAAAGTTATGTGTTTATTTCTGATATGTATTTGGATGGGATCGTTAATTAAGAAGATGAGATCATGAGGTACAGCTATTATTTCGATACAAGCGATTCATCATGCTTACGTAAATTAAAAATATGCAAATATAAAACATTTACGGAAATTGGGCAAAGTTTTAAAGGAAGCTTAATATTGATGCCTCAAGCCAAATTATTTGTTTTTTATTTCACGGACGAGGCGTTAACCGTTGCCGAGATTAATGGTGGCGGCTCAACTTTAAGTCTCTTGGGGTCGTAAAAGGTCGTTATCATAAATGGTTATCGTCA
Organism: Elymnias hypermnestra; assembly: GCA_015832385.1. Taxonomy (NCBI): domain Eukaryota; kingdom Metazoa; phylum Arthropoda; class Insecta; order Lepidoptera; family Nymphalidae; genus Elymnias; species Elymnias hypermnestra. The sequence goes on from JACTOM010000824.1 coordinate 5,147,892, forward strand.
CCTTCATTTTGTATATTTTTCCTAAGACGTTTTTTGCAGGATAGCGTAAAAAATATTTATCAAAATTGATTTTTTTATTGATTATAGGTTAACGGTTGACTGATCACATCTGATGGTAAGTGATGATACAGCCTAAGATGGAAGTAAGCTATTTTGGTAGAAGGGAATTAACCTCTCATGGTATCTACACAATATCGCACCGAAACACAAACCTCATTGTGTACCGTAAAGAGGCATCCTTACGATTTAATTGGCTATTAAATGTTATATAATAATACCCACTAATGGCCAGCTAGAGTTTAGCTCATTGAGTATTGGGAGTGCTTGAGGCTCCTTTCGGTCTTCGCCCTGACATTGATGAAAACGATTAAGAATGTTCAAAGAAGAGAAAAGAGGCTTTCGTAAAGCCGCCTCTTATCGCTCAGCATCCTCCTTCAAAGAAGAGCGGCATCTGCTACAGATTCCCATTCTCTCTCCTTTCACCATTCAGATGACGGCCTCGTAGAAAGCTATTTACATATGCACCAGATCTTATATTATTTAAGTATTTTCTCGATGTATAACCCTTATAGACAAACTGTAGATTTATATAAATATATACATGTATATAAGTTAGGATAGTTTATCATACAAATTTATCTCTTATTAAAAAGTGAACTTCTTCAAGTAATATTTTTGTTACAAAGAGGATCACATATCCGTCACTTAACTAGACTGTATCAATACCTACCATAAAGTGAAACCAGACTAAATAGCTTTCCTGTCAGGAATATAAAAGAACAATTTTAAACATTTCACTTGCATGGTACAGTGTAAAGATTAGTAGAGGGTTTAAATAACTCATAAACATAATGTTTAGTTAATTGTCTATTAAAATAAAATTCTTTCTGAGGAGGCCCTTTAAATCTTTTTTACTTTTATATATTTTTATTTAATTGGTGTAAAAATCTTCCACCAACTAGCTGGAATATTTTCATGCTGCGCACTATTTCACATTGTTAGTGTCGAGAGAGATCTGATTTCCCACGAGAAGTAACGTATTTTAGGTACTAAATAAGAAATTTGGTACGAAATTCAACATGTTATGTTTTCATTAGACCTTATATTATATATACGATAATATTATTAATAATTTTCGCAATTGGTGATTTAACTACAAATACATATGAATTTTTAAACACGTTTGTACTTTTTTTAACTTTGTTGAGTTATGTATATAAATATTATTTTTAGAGTTAAGTTGTCGTCTATTTAAACTTTCTTCAAAATCAAAGAAAGCTACAAGATGAGATTGGCTTGATGATCACCTAATTCAGCTGATATAAATCGTAGAAACATGAAAGAGACATTAAATTGTAAGGATTGTATAGCATTAATTTCATTTTATGTACCGAAAACTTTTCCACGCTTTTCCATTTTCCTTGTTTGTGTCTGCATTTATTTCCATGGAGCAACGCTGCGCTTGTTTTTCATTTTAATATCAAACTATGCTTTTAACTTGAAAGGTTCCTTGTATAGGTTACTCGTAATGGAAATGCGTTTTGTAGGAAATCAGAACGCCTTGGGAGTTTATATTTTATGATATTACAAAACTAATAGTCATAAACGTCGTGCATATTTTAAAAGTACATAATGCACTAGTTATACAGCTACCCAGTATAGCTAAATTTAAGTGGATTATCATTAGTTGTGAATCTGGAGGTCTATCACTGATCTATTTCTTAGATACCTTTTCACGCCCTTCACCTTTCACCTTTTTTAGTACAAAAAGACTGAAAAGTCTACTTTAAAGTGATATTTGTTACCTTAGAGGACAAAATAGTCGCGAATATTAGAGCCTATGGACGCCTTTGTCAAAAAAATAAAAGTAGTGAAGGAATAAGGTGTAGTCCCTGAAAACACTCACTGCACGATGATCTGTAGAATTACACAAATAAAACGCAAGTTGATTATTATATTCATATATTAGCTTGTTTGTAATAATAACAATAACAAAACATTTATTTTCACGGCATCAAAACAAACATAATTATATCATAACAAATTCGTGCAACATATTATAAACATGTCATGATGGTATCTAACTGGCTACGCCGTTCACTTAGTTCTTTTAAAATCGTTTTTCTTTAAAAGAACATCTCCTCTGTACATTTTGTATTAAATACAAGAATTAACAAATTATTATAACGTGAATATGTTAACCTTAATCTTCTAATATAGATTATTAAACAATAATAATTTCTATTATGTACAGCACATATTTATATTAATATAACCTAAATGATCCTTTAATTCTTAGATTTATATGAATCTTAATTCTAGCTATACCTTAGACAGCAAAGTTTAGCTTTATTCATAAAGGAGACATGAATTAAGACATTTTAAAACCATTTAATTTCTTTAATAGAAAAATGTTACATGAAATTTACCTAATATGACAGTTTGCGAATAGAGCATGTTTAGTTTAATAATATATAAGTAGATACCAAGATAGTTTAGTAAACTCAAACACTTGTGAAGAGTGTCATTATGGCTATAATAATGTCATAGTAGGAATGTTGACGACACTTTTAAGTAACGCTAAAAATAGACTATTACCGGTTCATATTGTATTTCCTTTTTACTAGATTAATATAATATATAAAAATGAATATACCTAACCCGCAGTGTTTTGTTGTTAAATTACATCAATCTATTGAAATAAAAATTGTGTGTAACTTTTATTTTTAACATCACCTAGAAAAGTTATAAGATCGGAAAGAGTTACAATATTTAAATTGGAAAGAAATCTTATAACAGAGATTCTAAAAGGCCAAACTAAACTATCGTGATATCTACCCGAAATTTTTACAATATTTTAAAACAATGATAATCACGTAAAGATTAATTATTTTCTCGAAATAAAAAGCAGAAAGTAAAATGAATATTAGAAGTAGTGTCACAAATTTGCCTTTTGTTTGGTCCTTGTGGCTTTATTAATTAAAAGATAATTAGCCAATTATTTATTATTATTAACAGATACAATGTATTTGCCGTAGTCGAAGTAACATCTGTTATATTTTGGCCAAGATAATATTAATATATCGTCGCCTAAACAAATAAGGGACGATAATGGACATTTCGCAGGCTTCCTTAACCCAAGTACAGTTAGCTATGAAAGCTATATAACAATTGTCGTAAACAAATAATCCGAATCAAAATAGAGCATTTCCTTTTAAATAAAATATATTTTATGTTATTTTTTTAAAGTTCATTAAAATATCTAATTAATTTAAATGGATAATATAAAACAAAATAGATATTAATTATTTGAAGTACATTAAAAGGTATGTTATTTTAAAATTTTGAAAAATAGGTTTATTTGAATTGGTTGCTTTTAATTTAATTCAAAAATACCAAAAGGTATGTATGTATTTTTAACATTGATAAAAATTATCAGTTAAGTAAAAATAACAAAATCCGTGACGCAATCATTTGAAATGAAAGTATTTTCTCGAACATATACCTTTTAAAACACAAATATTGCTTTAATTTTTTTATTAATATATTTATTTTAAAGTTAAAATCAATGATATAACTATGATAGTCAAGAACCAGATATTGTATGGATTGCAAAAAAGACATCCTTTGTTCCATGTGTCATGGTGAACGGCTGCTTGATTTTCACCTGTTAAGGAAATATTTATATTTAAATTAAGACAAAAAAGTTAATGGAAAGGCGTGAATAGCGTCACGAAATGTGTAGCGTTTTTTATGCTAATTCTTTTGAAGGTTAGGTAGTTTTAATATGTACAAATAACATGTGGCATTCTAATTTGCCACTGCTCATTTCACAATGTAATACTCGTATATTATTTTTCATAAAATATAAAATAAAAATATTTCATAAATTCTCTTTCCTAAATTTTCAATTCTAAAAAAAAATTTAATTAATACTTTCTTGTATTGAATAAAAAATACACATGGCACTTTTATTTACAATTCTTCATTTGAGATTTCAATAAATTATTTCTATTAATTTTCGACTCTTTTAATAGTGAATAGCAATTAAATTCTTGATATGTCTATAAAGTTTTAAATTTGTATAAATATAAGCAAGACCTAAAAATTAGTTTGCCACGCACTTTTTCTCCTTATATTGCGGGCAGGCTAGCCGTTTGACTGAAATCACACCTGATGATAAGTCATGCTACAGTCTAAGATATAAGTGCGATAATCTAGTAAGAGACAGTTCATTATCTCTGATGATTTGTACAACATCGTAGCGGAAGTAAAATCTGGTGTTTTACGGTCGTCTTTGATAAGGTGCTAACACGCCGCGCTCGAAACCACCCACCAGTCTAGACTGAGACAAATTAAAAAATACAATTTTCTAGATTCGCTCTACCTGGACCCAACCGTGGACGCCAGCAAAGCGAATACTCGCACCGTTACGCCAGCAAGGCCGTCAAAAGTTCAACTTTATTTTATTGTCAATATGAGTAGATCTTAATCCCAATAGAACAACTTTTTGTTTTAAGTTCTATTTGTCTTATCCTAATATATTCATATTAACACAATATCACGCACACAAAATCGAACTATCCGTTCCGATATTTCCTTTATACGGATAAGTTCCTTGTTGTGTTTGTATAGTATAAACGATATATAGCAAGATATTAAAGATTTTATTTAAGAAGAGTATCATAAATTATAATTACGTAATTTTTAATGCAAAATACGTTTAGTAAAATATTATGTATTCGAGTAAGAGTAAAGCTTTTTAATTTCCAATACTCTTTTGGTAATTGACTAGTTAAGAAAATAATTCTAGAAACTTAAGACTAATGCTCTAAAGTGAAGGTTATATATATATCTTGCTTACCAATCAATACGTGTACGTTGACTGTGACCTGCGAATGATTTAGCAAGTGACAAGTGTAAGTGCCGGAGTCATTTTGTGATGCTGATGACACACTGATGGTTGAGCTGCAAACATTCAACTCTGAATAAACTATGTGTAGGCCAGAATAAAACTAGAAATTCGGGTATAAGCTCCACTTACAACTCTAAAGCCTCGTTTGTGCAAACGCTAGTAAATCTAGTGCTAAGATTTTCCCAGGTTCTGGGCACGATTCCCGGTAATGCAAATTTAAGAAATATTATTTTCTAAATTGTCTAGGTCTACATTGGCCTGAGGCTTTAGCCTTAGTTAGTTACTACCTTAACAAAAGACATGTGTTGCTACATGTCCAAAGTGTTCCTAGGATATATTAATTTAATTTAACATGTTATCAACAGTGAAAATTCAGTGGAAATTTTTTGTCATATTGAAATATATTTTACACCAATGTTATATAGCGATATGAAACAATAGTAGTACGAATATGTGTGCTTTTCAATATCGGCATATTCAGAAAGAAAGAAAACAAAAACGCTTTGAAATTATTATCCGTTCATAAGTCTACCATTGTTACGACTTATTGATTTCAGTGGCACGTCTTCGGGCTTCCATATCGAATGACTTTCACAACCCAGTTTCCTTTGATATTATTCATTCCCATACTATCTATTAAGGGAGTGAATCTTTCGTTTCTATCTTTCATTAATGAGTGCTATTAAGTGTTACCATCGTTATATAAATACTCAGAAGAAGTATATGAACATATATTCAGAGTGTATTCGCATTCAAAGTTTTGCAACATAGTAGTTTTTATTCAGCGTGCAAAAAATTCTTAAGTACAGATGTTTAGGTCATAATTGAAAATGAAGCACGCCTCGGAAGATAAAGAAGCTTGAAAATGAATTGCTTTTACAAAAACAAAATATAAATAAAAATTACATTGTAAAGATCACGACAACAACTGCTGTGTTTATTATTTAAAACATTCGTTTTTGTTCATTTTAACTGTTACCACCATCTACCCCTTTTAATTTTTTGTGTTTTCTCTATGTATATTTATTGTAGTGTACAGTTAAAGTATTCTCTCTCTCTTCGAATTTTTAGTCCTTTTCTGACAGACACCAATGAAACTTTATAACTCTTATTAAGGCAGTGTTCAATGTTATCGTCAGTCGGACATTGAAGTAATGTGACAAGAAAACTTACTCCAAATATATTTGATTTGAAGTTAGCTAAAAAACCTAGGAATTATAAAAATCTTACCTCAAATTCCGCCAAGAAACAGATTCAACAAATTCCTTCCCTTGCTTTTTCCAAGTAAGCCCGTAAACATTGTTCACCACGGCTTTTGTGACCGGCTTGAAAGTAGTTACTTCTGTTGTACTTGTCCACTCAGTGCTCTTAGCCGTCGTACTTATACTAACAGTTGACGTAATCGTCGTAGTCTCAACGCTCCAACTTTTATTCAACATTAAATCTATTCTATTGAATATCGTACTCATTTTAGTAGTCAATTCTGTTGTCGTTGTTAACGGCGTTGTTGTCGTTGGTAGAGTTTTAGTAGTCATTGTTGGTTTAGTGGGTAGTGATGAAATGTATTCCTCTGATATTACGCAGGAAAGCTTTATAGAGCTGCCGGCTTTATAGAACCTGTCTTTTACGTCGTGTGTTTTATCGCCGTTTATAGTTAATACTGGGGCTGTAAAAAATATATCTTTAATAAAATACAGCAAATGAGTCACAGTATATTTAAACTTCTCACTTATGAGAGTGAGGGATTTTAGATCATAGACCCACCACGCTGCCTTAGTGAGATCTAGTACGTTACAAATATGTATATAATCAATGACTAAAAACAAAAAAATATTATTATTGCAGATAGATTGACTGTGATCGTCAATGAAGGTAAGAGAAGTAATATAGTTGTATTAGTCTTGCTAATATGATAGAGGAAATTTTCCTCTTTATTGTATCTATATAGTATCGTGCTGGAAATAAAACTGTTTGCTTTTCGGCATATCTTTGTTGGTATTTATGGTGGAAATTAGCCACGGCTAACCTAATCCAACCTTCTACTAGTCCAGATCCAGGGAAACTCATTCCGGGAGTCAAAGCTTTTGATTGTTTACATGAGTTTTGAAAAAAAAAATACACCTTTAAGGCCGTCAAAATAATTAGGTAATCAAGTTTTTTTATAAAGAGAAACTTATTGGTACCTAAGATTCGACTCCGTGACTCCTTGTATAAGAAATTACTTGTGTAGCCCGACACTTGACCATCATGGTTTTATTTAAAAATACTTTAAATAACGCTATGAAACTTGATGTAAAATATTTCTTTAAAACCTTAGTGAAACACTATTAGCTGCAACCATATACTGAATTACTTACAATAAAAGTTTAAACTCCATTAGAAGTTTACAGCTGAGATTATTAATAACTGGATAATTTTACCGTCGCAACTTTGACAACTAAACTTTGCAATTAGGTTAGTACAATGTCTAAATACTAGAATTTTTTAACCTAATATAAAATAATATGAAGTATTCCTTTTTTCTCCATACGTTTAGTTAAATTTTGATGTTTTTTCTGTATGTTATATTTAATGAAACGTTCATGTAACAACAAACGCACACAATTATGCCGTAAAACGTTTATCTTTTACAATATCGTTGCCTTCAGCATTAATCACTCCACGCTTCCATTTTGTATGACGCAATTTCCCTTGTATGGTCGCTCGTTGCGTTCATCGTTTCATATCTTTTTCATAAAAAGAAAAAACATAATACTTGCTTTCTGACATAAATTCGATTCACTTTCGTAACACATTCACATACACAATTTAAGTGTCATAAAAATCTTTTTAACGTTGTGATTTATGTTTCATGAAGGCAATTCAAGCAAGTAATTTAGAAGGCTAAAAGGCTATGTGTGGCTTTGCAAAATGTTAAAACGTTTGGTTGTGAACGCTAAAGGAGCTGAAATAACGCGGAAGCTTTTCTCTTTTCTTTACGAAATTCTTTTTAGTATTTTGTAAAGACAGTCGAATCGTTTAGAAAAAAGTATTTAGTCCATTCATTCTGTTACCTTAACTAAATGAAACTTTAAGCTATTTTTATTTGAAATGATTTAACAGTCAATCATCACTGTATCGGTAACGAGAAAAATAATTGATTAAAAAATCAATACATTGTTATTTACACTATTTTATTTGTGTAAAGAGGAATAGTTGTCTTTGATCTCATTCGCTTACAAGTAAAAATACTATATATATTAAATGTTAGCTTGATAACACGTAGATGTACATATTAAATCTATTATCATTTAATATGTTCTAAGGATTGAATATCGTCGTAGGATATCTTTAAAAACGTTCACCAACATAAAACGAATGATAAAAAGGTAATCTTGAACGATTAAATTTAACATTTAAAAATTAGTTGACAAAGAAATCCAGACGCTTAAAATATTCTCTAACTAAAAAACTTTTTGAGATTGTAATGCCATTATCCAAACACACTCAAAACTATTTGTCATACTAAATACGAGTTTAATAACTCTAGTTAAGCTAGAAGCGTAATACACAATTTACATTTAGAGTTTACTTACGTAGTACACTGAAATTTGCATATATTATTCTCGGTGGATGTGTAGATATTTGGCACATGTATAGGCCCGCATCAGACCACTTTACTGGGTTAATGCTAAGCCTCCAATTATTTGGATATTGGAATTTAACAGCGACACGGCTGTCGCCGGCGTACGGTGCCGGGCCAACGGTGAGGAGCTGGGCAGTATCCGTTGTATTTCTCAGCCACATGACCTATTTTAAACAAAACATTACAATTTTTTGTGTTTTTCCTAAAGTCGCTTAGTAACGACTTGTTTTAAAACGGAGATAAGAGAAAGAGATCTTACACGTACACATCAGCCGCAAAGGTATAAAGATATCGAGACATTACCGAATTTTAGTACACATTTCATACACTACATAACTATACATTTTTATAAATTATATAGTACGAGAAAAGTTTCTTGCGATGACTTTTAATAGATTTAAAGCCTTCAGTAAAAGGAAGCTAATTGAGAAATCATATTTAATTTCGTTTTGCTGTAATTGAAATAATAATTAGGATATACAACTGAATTTGTTAAGGGTCCCTCCTAGAACAAGGCGTGCAGAACTTTAGAATTATAGTTATTAGCTCTCTATAACATCGTCATCGCTTGCATATTGAAATAATAATACAAAATAACGAGATCAAAAAGTAAAGTAAGTGTTAAACCCTATTTGAAGAAAAAATTAGTGTTATATTTTGAGTACAAAATTAAACATTCAATCCACATGGTACATAAATATAAATAAACTAGCGGTCTAGTACGCCCTTCGTAAAGTATAAAGTTCAAAAAAAAGTTTGCAAGTACGAAAAAAGTTTCAATTTGACAGCAAAATCCCCATTAATAAAACGATCCGCCATTTATTGAATTCATTTGTTACAAAAAAATTAATAATTAATTGATTTTTATATACATATAGATCTTAAATCATTACAGAAATAAATTTAATAAATTAAATATCATATATATTATGCAGTTCAATAAATTACTACAGTCTTAGTTCGGTTATGATTACTATTTTATAAAATAATAATGGCAATCATTCTCTATCACACTTAACTCGAATTGCAAGCCGGCAACACTAAAGATGATATCAATTTTGATAAAAGTTTAATACGGAAAACTTAATAAAATAAAAATAATTGATATAACAACTCTACAGTAAGTGTCAAATACACGAGAAAAAAGTCGAGCAGTTCTTATTGGCGTAGCGTCCCCGCTTGATAAGTAGGAACATTAATAAGGATTAAGGCTAGCGGATGTGTAAACTAATAAATCGTAGAGTATTGCAGAATTTTACACTTTGAATTAAAAGTAGTAAGGTGTATTTACGGATAAAACTTAAGCAAATATGTTTACTAGTTCGGATTAATTTAATAAAACTCTAGATTAAATTTATTGTAGTAGCAGCTGCCTGCGGCTACTGATTAAAACTAGTACTTATTTCTGAATTACCTACTTACGTATCTTTGAATATATTAAACTATATGTCCAAAAACTCAAAAGCATTCTTAAAGTTTTTCCAAATGTTTTGATCGCTATATCTAATTATATGATTTATAATGTATTATTATATGAATTTTTTATACCAAATATAGACATTTCGCCACACATAGACGTAATTAATTTATATAACAAAAACTATTCGTGCTTTCAATGTCCTAAACTTATCAAAATTTATGTGGTAAGTTAGGTTAGGTTATACTTTCGTTTTTATAATAATACCATTGTTAAGTATCAATTGAGGTAGTAAAGTAAGTAGGAACCCTAGGCAAAAGTCTACTCACGCATAGGCGAGAGGGTTTTTAGAGTTTAACAAACATAACACTGCAGATTAATAGGCATAGCACAAAAGTGCACTGTCTATTCATTCACTCTCGTTGTCCGAACAGAGATTACTTGCAACACTGACGGTTTAACATGCTCTCCGAGGCACGGGGGTGGAGCACATCACCAAATTCCCAATCTCGGGCAAATATTGTGAAACTCTTAATAGAAAACCCAATATCGATTTTTTAATTCTCCTGATCCGGTCCTCGAACCCAGAATCTCAGGTCTTTAGCTGAACATTCTCACTATTAGACCAATGAGGCAGTTTCCGTGTAAGAGCTTGAGGTAACAATAGAATATTTTTTATATCAATGATATCATTAAGTCCGTATTTTATGTCAAAGTTTTATAAAAAATAATACAATGCTTGGCCAATTTGTAATATTTTCAATGTTCTTTGATTTGCGTAGTAGTATACGAATAGATAACTCACCGTTTTGTCTTTGAGCATGACAACTCGACAGTTCAATAGCGCCTCTGAGCCAACATGTGCGGCCGCTTGAGTGATATTTCGTTCCTCAAAATACGGGCCCCAATGCCGCTCGTAGTGATGGTACTCTTGATATGGCGCATAGTATCGGGATTCTTCGACTTTATCTGCGAAAAGATATTTTAGAGTGAAACGTTGATAAAACAAAAAAGCGCGTGCGTACAAAGTACACATGTCAAAAGTGAAACTTCTTTGGCAAATTGCTTTTTAAAAGTCTTGTTTATATTTACACAAATCTAAAACTTTAAATTTCCGAGACATAGGGGGAGAGGAAAAGGAGGATATGTTAGGAATTTAATCATTTTAATTATCATTAAAATATTAAAAGTGTCGAGAATTTATACAAATAATTTATTGAAATCTCAAAATGAACGATTATAAATCAAAATTCCACGTGTTTTTGTTTTTATAAGTAAATATTAGTATTTATTAATTAAATTTTCATTTTTGAATTTAAAATTTGGAAAAGAAAATTTATGAAATATTTCATATTTTAGGAAAAATAGTGAATGACGAGTGGCAAATTAAAATGCCACATGTTATTTGTAATTGATTTAAACTACCTAACCTTCAAATTCACAAAAAGCGCTGCACATCTTCGTGACGCTAATCAGGCGTTTCATCCGTACAAAAATTTACCCTCATCAAAGAATTTCACTTTTTTAAATCTTGCGGTTAGCTACATTTCTGATTAAAACAAATTGATTTGAACAAAATTTGGTCATGAAAAGGCAACATTAACATTTACAATCAGGTGAAAGTCGAGTGATCATTGTCTAGCACTAGAAAAAACAGTTTCTGTCCATTATTTCGTCTGTGTCAACTTCAATTAAAATTCTACAGTAATTGTTAATAATGGTCGTAATTTATCTCTTCAAATCTCTTAATTTTTAGAAACTTTCACATTTATTAGTGACAGTACATTTATATTAACTTTGCTATCAAATGTACGTAAAAAAATTCTTATATCTGTATCATCACGGGATGAGAAAAACTATATTTTTTTAAATTAGCATCTGAGTTTAAATTTACTTGTACTTAAAAGTGTATTTCTAGCAGTGATATGTATGGGCTGACAGTCTTTTTAATTTTTTTCACAGGAAAAATGACCAATAGATAGAAAAGATAAGAAAAGGATCAATTATGTTTTATTAAAATACTAATAATCTAATAATGAAATTCCCAAAGGCTTAATTATATCATATCTAATAATGGTATGCGAACATTATCATAAGAGGGTGGGTACTCTTAATTATAGGAGATAATTTATCGTACTAACATCTTCGCAAATTTGTTTTTTTTTCATTAAAACATTGCTTTGATTAAAACAGCAAAGTGCAGAGAACATTTCATATTTTTTTAATTATGCGCTTAACTTCATATATACAAATACAGTGATATATTTCAAGTGAAGTAGGTGATGAAAGAAAGAAAGAAACATTTACTCTGTAATACAACTACAAACAATATTCCTCTCCTAGCTTTGCAATGTTACTGTATGTAACATCAACAGGAAACTGGTTTAGAGCTTAGCAAAAACACATGACGTGTTACAACGTTATTGAAAAATAAAGATTAGAGGTTTACTAAAATGAATTAAATTTTTTTTACCAGTCTTAAAAAATAGTATAATCTTTAATTCGGATTCATTCGGCATAGTAAACTAGACGTAATCAATAAACAATATTATAAATAAATAGATATAAATAAAAATCAATGATAAAATGAAAATAAATCGATTTCAAATTATACTATAATTATTCAATCAGCTTTCATTAAATAAAGATTATAAATTAATTAACTCACATTACCAGGAAGTCTTTTATGAGTTTATTGTAAAATATAAACATTTACGTTTAAATAGATTGTAGAGTTTATGTTGCCTAGTAGAATATTAGGACAATTTTAGCTTTACGTCTTAAACGAGGTGCATTCAAGTTTTTCTTAGACGCATCATTTCAAATACGTATACACACTGAATCGAAATTATTATAAATGCTCTATAACTTTCTTTAAGTGACCTAATTTGTTAAAACATAAATGACGATCTCAAATTGTCATATTACATTTTGAAAAATTCATAAACCGTCTAATTTTCCTACTTATTGAGCAAAATTTGCAATGATCTTGTACATTTAATTTCTATTTTCATTATACTATCAAACGTCGTCGTCGTCGTCGTCGCTTCCATCGATGGACGTCCACTGTTGGACATAAGTCTCACGAAATGATGCCCGCAAGGCTTGCGCTGCCTGGCTCCAGCGGCCAACAGCGACCCTCCTTATATCGTCGGTCCACCTTTTGGGAGGTCTTCTTACACTGCGTCGTCTGGTGCGGGGTCGCCATTCCAGCACCTTCGGACCCCAACGTCCATCGGTTCGTCGGACTATGTGCCCCGCCCATTGCCACATCAGGGTCGCGATTCGTAGGGCTATGTCGGTGACTTTGGTTCTACTACGGATCTCCTCATTTCTGATCCGTTCCGATCCGATACTATCAATAATCATTTTGTAATTTAAAAATGTTTTATATTTACGTCGTTCCTGAGTTTTAATAAAGTTGTAACGATGTATAGATTTTCCTTTAATTTTACAGCATAAAAATCATAAATACTCTTTAAACCTTTCACTGTCAAATGCTAGGTTAATAAAGTTCCTCCTTAAATTTTATAAGCTTTCATATTTAATTGAACGGAAATTATATTCCTTTAAAGGACATTTGTTTTTTGGAGTACTTTTTTGAAGCTGATTAAGCTTCAAGCCATCGATATTGTTACAAAATGAGCTTTCAGTTCCAATAACGTGATTATTATTTCGTCAAAAGATTAACGAAAATTCCATTATTTTTCACATTTACTGGAGCTGATTTTTTCGTAGTAACATCCCTGATTGAAATGTCAATCAGTGTGTAAAATATTGCAAAGAAATTTCAGTCGCTGAACTTTTAATATTAGATTAATCAAAAATACTTCCTCGTTACTAAAGAGTTTTGGATACATGTAAAACCGCGTTAAATTACAACAGATGCTGATAATCTTACTCTTGAAAATACAACCTACGTTATTTATATTTGTAATCAAGGTATTTATATATAAATAGCTGATCCCGGCGGTGTCATCTGCGTAGTTTGTGACCCCGTGGAGATTTGGGTAAATTTGTTATTTATCGGATGTAATTGTCAATCTAAACTATTCTCGAATCCACGTGAAGAAACAATAGCATTTCCACAAATTAAGTCCAGCTGTTTAGAAAGAGTTCAGTGGCATATATTAATAGTGGCATATAAAAATTAAAAATATAAAGATTAATGGTTTATAAACACATTTTAACTAGATCACATTTTTGTAAATATGCTCGTCGAATGTTAGAGGCTTACTGTCTGGTGCCCGTGACATCGGCTGCGTAGAATTTTATCCGTGATTTAATTACTTTTGTATTATAGTTACAAGCATACTATGATTTATTCGCTTTATAATATACTAGCAATGCCCAGCGGTTTCACCCGCTTAGAAATCGTTCGCGTGGCAGTGGAAAGTCTACTAAGTCGGACTACACATTTATTTTCGTTAACAAAAACTGTTATTTCAATTAGTTTTTAATTACTTCTTTTCAGATTATTAGCTACATACACACTTACATTCATAATCTAATCAATATACAGAGTTTACTTTACAACGAATATATATCTAACTAATACATTTTTAAATTCGTAATATCATTTACGTAGAATGTCCGAATGCAAATTTAAAAATACACTATAAGCATAGAAAAATTCTTGATTTCAAAGAGGTAATGAAACATTTTTTAAATCGTTCCAGTAATTGTTAGCTTGATAAAAATAAAAACAGTATAAGTATATTGGTATATCGGTACTCACTAGTCGCAGGCCCAGTTATAAGCGCGCTACAATTTCCTTCAGATTGATATTTTACAATCAGTTATATCTTTTGAATGGAATGTCCGATTTTTATAATTTAAAAAGTTTTTTTCAAGTATTAACACGGTTTTTAAAATATCATTTAATATAATAAGGTTTAATACGGGGATATGAATACTACTTTCGTTTGATTACTGTCGGCAACTTTATTAAGTTTAAAAATGTAAAAAATTTGTTATAGTGGTATAACTACAGTAGTTAAACATATGGTATCGCGGACTTTTATATAATCTTATGTTCTACAATATTGTAGAGTTTTTTTGGTTTTATCAACAATAGTTTTCTGGATTACATTAATGCAATTTTTCTTAGGGATTCCTATATTTTTTGAGAAAGTAATATTGCCTATGTCGCTCAGTGAAAATGCAGCTTTCTAATAGTGAAAAAACTTGTTGTACGTCCATAAAAATATTGATTCTTTTAGGAAAAAAAGTGAATGCACCCCATATAACTTAAGAAATAAAAATAAAATTGCTGTAAATTCTAGTAGGCTACACAAAATTGACAACTCATTCAAGGGTAACTGTATACTTTGCTACAACAAGCTCCCAGAAGAAGTTACCAAGATGTCTCTTAATAAATTTAAATCTTTTATTAAAGAAAATAATTGAGAAATCATTCTATAATTTGAAGGAATACTTAGAAGACAAAAAAGCGTGGGAGTGAATAAATTGCTCTATATGTATATAGATATAGAATGAATTTAAAATAGATATTGTAATGATGATAACAAAAAAAAAACGTACACCCGACTGAGTTTGTTGTGCTCTTCTTAGATCAGGGCGCGAAGTAACCCTCGTAACTTTAGATTGTAAGGCGTTCTTTTATGTTATTACCAGTCATTCATTTAAATAATATATAGAAAAAACGATATTTGACAATTCAAAAGTGCTGTAATAAGCCTACTTGAATAAAGATATTTTGACTTTGACTTTGAAATCGGTCCAGTATTTTTTGTGTAAAAATGTCACAAAGATACATACATACTTAAATACAAAACACAAATGTTTCCTCATTATAATATTAGTTTAAATAATGGCGGTAAATATACCTAGGCATAGTTTATGCTCACAATTTCACAGTATTATTTAGTGAGGCATAATTCCGTTGTTAGGGTCTATTGCCGTCCCAGTACTGGGCATAGACTTCTTAGCATAATAAATATTTTTGACGAAGTTTAAAGACATATTTGTCACGAGATTTCAAGAATCCAGGGGTTTAACTTAGACCTTCAGAAGATGCTGTCATATTGTATTAATTATCTTAGGTACGCTGTATAACATAGTATGAAGGCCAAACCTGAGAACTAAATACTTAATAGGTACAATGTTACGACGTAGTCTTGTAATTCAATTCCATTAAAGGGGTTCAAGTCTATATATTAAACTAAATTCCGAAGCATTCGCTATTGAAATTCAATAACTATTGAGTATATTGCTCACTTGCCCTAAAAATAAAAATTATTTACATTAAATTAAATATAAAATGAAACTAGTATTTCTATCTTCCTAAATAAATAAACAGTTGCTTTGACATACCTCTTTCTTTATTTCCTATTACCCAGAATTACTCTCAGAGTTATCCATAAAATCAAGAAAAAAATGTCAATTAGTCCAACAACAAAATAATAGACATGAATTTCCAGGATTTTAGTTTACAATAAAGCAGTTAAGCAAACTGAAATATCTATTTTAATTTTAAATAGGCTCAATTTTTAAAAGTTAAAATATTGTTTTGTTTATCTTTAACTCCAGAATTCCATTTACAGACGTATTCAGAATCATCATCGTCAGGAAAGTGTCTTATAAAAAGCAAGTTTCTTAGCTTTAAAAAGGATTTTAGCTATTTATTTCTAAGACACAATATTGTAATATAGCTCTAAGCCACACTGTGTCTTGAAAACCAATTTGATACAATGACGATTCTTTTTATTTGTTCCCAAACTTGTTAAAGTAATTCATCTACTACTTTTAAGTAAACTAGTTTTATAATTATCAATATATTTATTTACTCATATTATTAAACATTCCTTTGTTCATTCTTGTTTATATTGAAATATAGTGAATTGCATGCATTGTTTCTGTATATTATAGGAAATATGACTGAATTGTTTCCTAATTTGTTAAATTGATTCCATTTAAAAATGGTTTTAAACAACGACTAAGTTAACCGAAAATGAATAATGCAACATTTCATTTTTACATAAACGCATGTTAAATATTAAATTAGTTCAGTTAAGATTTAAATTATAATTTCTTTTGATTTTATTATTAATAAAAATTTGAATTTTTGTGAAGTGTTTAGACTAATTAATTCAAAATTGAGGTTTTAAAATTTCATTCTTAAAATTGAGTAAATTAAAAGTTATATTACATTTCATACATGAATAAAAGAGATCACATTTCGTGTACAGGAAGGCGTTTGACCTTTTTCGTTTAACTATTCTCGAAAAACTGTTTTAATGAGCAACGAAAACAACATTTAATGTTAGCCATATTTTATTTATTTGGAGGAAAATATTCATATTCTATATATGAATATTTATTATATTCCTTATAACAGTGAATCATTATACAACACATATATTAGGAAGTGCTTACTGGTACATATTTTAATATTTTTTTTACTTGTAAATCTAAAAATAATCTAAAAAATTAGCATCCAGACAGATAAAATATTTTTACGAGTCCTTTAAAACTGCCCAATGATTAAATTTAAATTAAATTAAATTGAATTTAAATTAGCCATATTAAATTAAAATAACTATTTTTATATACACCGTTTATTTATAAAAAAATGTTGCTGTTTATATGTTTACGTGATATATTATTACCCGCTGACCTTATATATTACCTCGGTGCTATTATAATATATCAGAAAATCTCACGGAAGTGCCAGCAACAACTGTACAAGGGTCCATTGTAATCAGAAGATATTATTTTTAGGATGGCATAGAAGACAAACACCCAATGAAACATTATTTTTATTTATATGTATACAGCATTACATGTTTATTATACAAATTGTTTACAAGACATGAATTTTCTTTAGTAATTCTAGTTGAATTCTCCAAGAAATGTCAACAGCGCTCAAGATATGCTAAGTTTGTTAAGTAGATGAAACTACGTGGGTAAATATTTTACCGACAAACTACTCGTCTTAGGGATTTAGCTTTACTGTATATTGAAGCAATTTCCTTCTTAATGTGGCTTCAAGGCCTATGCTGATAAATAAACTTAGTACTTATTAGTAAATCTTGCAGAGCAACAAGTACTAAATAAACATACAAATTAATATATTCATATAGAGTTCTTTTCATCTGTGACATCGACTGTAAATTGAATTCTATTTAGGAAATTTTAATTAACCCTTTGCGGTCCGTAAAAGATCCATTTTGACTCAGCCTGTTTTGTTTTGCGGTATGTAGACGAATCTCTGTAAATCACAAGATAAACAATCTACATTCTATTTATATATTTGATCTTAACACTAATAGCAAAATAGAGTATCTATTAAAACTAGATATTGGACCGCATAGGGTTTCTTTATTAATTTTCATAGAAGTGGTAATAAAAGAGAAGAACAACGACAGTAACAATAATAATGAAAGTTCAAAGTTTTAGCAATAAACAAGAAATAATGAGGCAATAAATCGCAAACAAAATATCATATTACACATATGAAACCTTGCATTGTTTGCCAATACGTTATGATTTTATTGTTTGAAAGGCAGTGTATCACGATCACGAGTTCATTCTAAAAGATACGATGGTGTACAGAGCCGTTTTGGCATACAAAAAGGTTTGCGAAATCGATACTCACTCTGTAATAAATGATCGTTCCCGTCAGTTGCCTCTAGCTTGATATTTTCCCGCAGTTTCTTTGTAATATTCTTGAATATTTCCCTGGACAGGGCGAGCCCGTCCTTTTCATCGCTCCGACGCCTTCGGATGCCGTTTGTGGGATAATCTTCCGGAATCCGCAACGGCTCTGCAAATAATAGAATAAGATAAGCAAATATTTCTAATTATAGTCTATTTCAACTACAAGGCATATTTGCAAGAAAGCTACAAATAAAAAAAAAATATGTAAATATTAGGAAATTTTACCTCTTTTATCCGTGACAGTATTCCGCCATTTTGATCAACATTAATATCTTTTATTTTGAGGTCATACTTTTCGTAACACGTAATTATATGCCTATGTAGCTATGATACATATGCTCTGTACACTAAACGGTGTTGATATTGATAGTTGACTGCATGCTCGTTTGGCTACAGATCATGACGTCTTGGATTCGAGTTCTGTCACTTCAAGCTTTCGGTTCTGCGCCTGATTTCTCTTTGGTAGTGTCTGATTTCCAATCCAGTCGGATTATGACAATAAAAGAATAGAAGCCGTACGTGTTTTTGCACATATACTTATGCTCTAAAATATCTTCTGGATAACCTTTGCATGAGATCAGCCATGCCAGAAGAACATTATTGTATTTGATAACTCATTCTGATGTGGATGATACCCGAAGCATGTCTTAATTTTGGCCATAGAACGTTTTCGCATAATGAAAGATTTAAGTAGACGTTTCGGACATAAAACAGAACCCTGCTTTAGGAGATAAACAGAATTGGTATAAATAAAAATAGAAAATCTTTCACAATTTGTAAATTTACTCTCGCAGTAACGATAGTTTCAAAAGTTTCTTTTATATAAACAATTGACGATCACCGATATTTCAACTTAATTTTTTTAAGAAAATACAATTTTGTAGGTTGCGCGCAGACGTTTCTTGGAAATCAAGAAAAACCGTTATTAGAGTGAAATGTAACGTCATATAACTCTTCCCGAAATTAGTAGATTTTTAGTGAAATGTTTCACCACAATAACATCCAAAAATGATCATCAAAAATGTAGTACATCCATTTTAAAATAAAGACAAGTATTAATTCATTTAAATACCGTGGTCGCTGGTTACGTATTTTCATATTGTATTAATTAATAGAACAAAAATATATTGCAACGAAAAACATTAGAAGCTATTTATTATATATGTCAGAGTGCTATAGTCTGTGGAACACTGGTGTCATCTGTCTATCGGCGTGGGGCAGAGTCAATAAGTGACGATCTGCCGCGCGTATTTCGGTAGTTCTCGGGTGATGGCCCGCCGGTGCGGTCAAATTTTGAAACTGTCGCGTTCCTAGCTATTATTATTAATGAGTTTGTGTAAATTAATATCGGGAACATTAAGTGATTGAACATTATAATCTCAGTTAATGAGTAAAGTGTTTGATTGCACCAACCTTACGCAACAAACACCCACAGTATGGAAATTGAATGATTGATGCCATTAACGACGATGTCGGCGGAGAACCCTACGCCTTTATGCTCCTACTCTCTCTTATTATCCGACATATATATTATCCGGGTTTATGTTTGCTATCGAATTGCGAAAGGCCTTTATTTTGCAAAACTATTGGATCTTGCCATACCATACATTGATCCTATTAAATGCCACAGAAATATCATCAACAGTTGCATAGGTTAATTGATAACTAAGCTATAGAAGAAAAATACGTTAAGAAACATTCTTATTTATTTATATTATAATGTAGACTAAAGAGCAATACTGAAAAAAATGCTATAAACGTATTGTATTCAATATCAAAATATTCTTTATTTAAGTAGGCAAAAAGCACCCTTAAATCGTCAGTAGCCTCTGCGTTGATAACAAATCTATCACCAGTTCGGAAATTTGATTTCGCTAAGAAAAAACCGGCAAGAAACGGTTACTCATTTAAATATGGTTTTGTAGGTTACAATGTGTTATATTTTGCTTCCGTGTACAACTGGATTTTAGTCCAAACATTTTTATCGCTAAAATAATCTTCAATATTTTGTTGATTGAAAAAAATAGTGGAATGTTCATTTGAATGTTGAATGTGTCACGATTATTTATAATAACTGAGGTCACGCTAAATGAGTATATGAATAGTGTTTAGAAGTTTAGAACAAGTTTAGAAGTTACGAGCGTGTTGTGGCCTCGGAATGGTATGCCAACTTATAGAAGTCGTTGACAACTAAAAGGCAAGTTTAGAGTAATTTATAGGCTTAATTGAAAACAGTTAACGTTTTTGGACAGAAACTCTTTCAGTACGACCTAAACCAAATTATAACCGTAAAATGTTTAGTAGTTTGATTTTTGAAGTGAAACTTCTTTAGGCGTATGTGGGTAAAATATTTACGGATGAAACGCGTGATTAGTCAGGAAGATGTGCAGTGTTTATTTGTTGGAAGCGTAGATTGTTTTAATATTGACGAATGACTTGTGACATTTTAATAAGAGTCATTTCATAATTTAATATACTATTTTTCCTAAAATATAAAATGAAAATATTTCACAAATTATCTTTTATAAGTTTCAAATTCATAAAACAAAATTTAATTAATAATTTCTAATATTGATAAAAACACGCGGCATTTTTATTAACAATTCGTTATTTGAGATTTCAATAAAGTTATCCGCTACACTTTAGCAAGACATTAATATTATAAGAAATTTGTTTAGTTACTATCAACATGTAGATTTCTGTATTCAGAAGCATAAATTTCCAAATTATATTGATAATATTATATATCGTAAGTTTAAGGCCTTATAATATTTATTTAAACATATATTTTTCTAGCAATATATTAGAATGTAATTGTAATTCATCACTCCTCCACTTTCCACATTTTTGAGAAAAATATAATGATTGGTTTACATATGATTGTATGATAGTAAGTTTTATTATCTGTAATATGGACTTCCTTAATAAAACTAAATTACTAACAATTTAGTCAATCTATAGTTTAATACTGTTTCACATTTAATTATAAATAGTATGTTTAATATATTTTATTTTTCTTAATAAAAATGAGAACCCATCCAAATCTTACTTATTTATTACAAAATAATACACTAAGGAGGATATTGCTATTGAAATATATTTAGATAACAATTAAAGATGTTTTTCTGTTAAAAACTGTATGGTTTGTAATATGGATTTCCTTAATATAGTTATGCAAACTCAACAACAACGACAACTTTTGGGCAATAAGTACCTCGTCGTCGTCGTCGTCGTCGCTTCAACCGATGGACGTCCAGACCGACTGCTGGACATAGGTCTCACGTAATGATGTCCGCAAGGCCCGATCTTGCGCCGCCTGGCTCCAGCGGCTACCGGCGACCCTCTTTATGTCGTCGGTCTACCTTGTGGGGGGTTTACCTACACTGTGTCGCCCGTTGCGGAGTCGCCACTCCAGCACCTTTGGGCCCTAACGTCCATCGGTCCGTCGGACTATGTGCCCCGCCCATTGCCACTTCAGGTTTGCGATTCGTAGGGCTATATCGGTGACTTTGGTTCTGCTACCGATTACCTCATTTCTGATTTGATCACGTAGAGAAACTCCGAGCATAGCCCTCTCCATCGCATGCTGAGCGACTCTGAACTTTCGTATGAGGCCCATAGTCAGCGACCATGTTTCGGAGCCGTAGGTCATCACTAAGTACCTAGTATGAATGTTTTTAGTAACTCATTTTATAAATGATTGACTAAAATATATTTGCCAATATCTTATTGTAATAGTTAATCTATAGTTAATACTGCTTCACTTTTATTTATATATAGTATCGTTTAACATATTTTTATTTTCCTTAATTAAAACAAGAACCCGCCCAAATAAAATAAAAAGAAAAAATGTTTATTAGGAACAGAATCACTTGGAGGACATATAATTTTCTAACGGTGAGGGCATCGCAAAGAGCGTAGAGATCTTTGGTTAGGAATAGCTTTGCTTTACTTGCCATTACCTTTAACAACGCTCTCTGCGCTCTCTCAACGCGGATAAAGAGAGTTTTACCAGCTCCTCCCCAAACAGGAATACATATGTTATTAAAGACTGAACCGATGCATTGTACACCATTTTCATTAGCGAAATATCTGCAATTTTACAAAGAGTTCTAAAAATATATATAAATGTTTCCTAATTTGAGTAACAATCGAATCTATTTGATACTTACAATTTAAAAAACAGTCTATTTGGACGCCAAGATATTTTATGTGATCAACTCGCTCAATGGATTCACAACTACATGTATTTATAAGGGTTTGCTGGCATTTATGAACTTGAAGAAGGAAGGATGACGAGGTTAGTGACCGGTTTCTTATTCTAAACGTAATGTATTTAGTTTTTTCAGTATTAAGCGTAAGTAGGTTACACATCAGCCAACTGCTCACAACACGAAGCGCATTTTCAGCATTTGTTTTCACATCCAACCAATTGTCACCCTCTATGAGTAAGACCGTATCATCCGCATGTGTCACTATATGACATTTAGGAACAGTTAAACTGCAGAGCTCATTGATATAGGCAAGGAACAGGGTAGGCCCGAGAACACTACCTTGGGGGAGGCCATAGGATAGGGATAAGTCACTACTGATAAAAGTGTCTATTATGACACATTGGGTCCTATTATTTAAGTAGCTCCTGAACATTTCTTGAGCATGACTTGGAACACCGTAGCATTCATGTTTGTTAAGTAGAAAAATCTTATTTATTATAAACAAAATAATACACTAAGAAGTATATTGCTTTTGAAATATATTTAGATAACAATTAAAGATGTTTTCATGTTAAGAACTCTATCGTCTGTAACATAGATTTCCTTAATATAGTTATGCAAACTCAACAACAACGCCAACTTTTGAAGTCGACTTGAAGTTCAACTTACATATTCTTTTAGCGACGTAGGTACTCACGAAGACCGTGTACTCCTGTGTGTATTCAAACGGGAGGAGAAACAACACCGGAAGCATCTAGTAACATCTAAAGTAATATTATAAAGAGGAAACATATGTTTTTATATTTAAGTATATATGTATGTTTGTAACGTTTCCTCACAAAAACTTCCAAAAAGATTTAAAAACACTTTTCACCATTATAAAGCTGTTTTTTTACTAAGCGACATAGGCTATAGTTCTTTCTCAAACAAATTAGGGATCTCTAATAATAATCCATTAACGTAACCCAAGGTGTGAAAAATTTGTCACAAAAAATCCGTCATCGCGTGCGCTGCAGAAACTATTGATGACAGAACAAAAAAATGTTCTACAATATTATAGAACTTTAATATCTCAAAAAAAGTCCATGATACCATATGTCCAAGTACTGTACTGTTATGCCACTATGACTACTTTCTTTACATTTTAAAAGTTAATATAAGTGCCAACAATAATGAAACCATATTATTCATATCTTTGTATTAATTCTTATCTGTGTAAATTATTCCATTGCCATTCAAAAGATATAACGAATTTAAAAAATGTCAATATAAAAAAAACTCGCATGAAGTTATTTTGCTGCCACAAAAAAAATACACGTCAAATGTAGCGTAAAGCAAATTTCTGGGACAATAAAGTATTTCAAGTAAATCTCTGCTCTAATACTATTGACGGAAGTTTTGCATTTAGAATATTTGTTTTTTTTTTTTAATTTTTAAGAATTTATTATATTCAAACTAAAAATATATTTGCACCAATTGCAGTAGTTAGATATATATTCGTTGTAAAGTAAAATCTGTATATTGATTAGATTATGAATGTAAGTGTGTATCTATCTGAAATCTAATCTGAAAGGAAGTAATTAAAAACTAAGAGGAATAAAACTTTAATGTAACGAAAATAAATCTATATTTTGACTTAATAGACTTTCCACTGCCACGAGATCGGTATCTACGCGGGTGAAACCGCGGGGCATTGGTAGATAAAAATAAACACACACTAATATATCATCTTCGACTACTACTAGTAGTAGTAGTAGTAACTTCTTATTAGCTTATGAATGAGAATTCAAATAAATTTATTATTTATAGCAGTGGTGAAAACTTTAGTGTGCTTTTGTTTATATCATTTTGATTTGTAATTTCTAACGAAATGTTTGCTTACCTGATGCAGTATTGAAACAGCATAATGCTAGACACACAAAGTAGAGGCCGCCCCGCTGCATATTAAACCGGACATCACAGGCGTTGACGCATCACGCCGCTCACCTGCATAACGAAATACAGCCTCAGTTTAACACAGCCTACGGCTTATGTATTGATTTGCAGAAATCTGGTTGACAAAAGAAGTGAAGTCACTTTGCAAAAATCCAAAGAAAACCTCAATGTAACCTAAACATTCTCAGGAGTAGATGTCGGTCATAAAACGTGAATTGACTGCCGCCGACTCTATATTTTTATTGCTGACAGAGTAGCGTTTAACTACAACCTAAAACATACATACAAAACATTTTTACACTCTTATTAGATAAGTTTACTATAGAATATTTTCTTTATATATAGATTTTAATTATGATGGTAACAAAAAAACATATAAAATACCCGAATACCCGACTGGGTCTTCTCAGATCAGAGCGTGAAGGAACCCTCGTAACTTTAGATTTTAAGTCATTTTTTGGTACCACCATCAGACGTACATTAGAATTAGTGTGTTTAAAAAAAATTATAATTGACGATTCAAAAGTGCTGTAATAGGCCTACATGAATAAAGATATTTTGATTTGATTTGATTTAGAGGTAAACTGCCGAATTAGTGGTAATCATGTTCGACTAGAGACACGAGGTTCTGGATTCGAGTCCCGGGTCGGGCCAATTTAAAAATCAATATTGAATTTTCTATTAAGATTTTCTCAATATTTTCCCGAAGTTGGGAAGTTGGCAGTGTGCTTCACCCCCGTGTCTCGGAGAGCATGTTAAGCCGTCGGTCCTGCGCCTGATCTCTTTCCGGTCGTGTCGGATTTTCATCACAGCGCACTATGAGAATAAAGCAATAGAGAGTGCACTTGTGTACTATGCCTGCCAATCTGTAGTGGACCAGCGTGGTGGGTTTATGCTCTATAAAACCCTTTCTTATTTGAGCGAGGAGGCCTGTCCCCAGCAGTGGGACGTTAATAGGCTGCTACTTACTTTTACTTACTTACTTATACGGACTTCGACGGGCCTTGTGGACATCATTACGTGAGACCTATGTCCAGCAGTGGACGTCCATCGGTTGAAGCGACGACGACGACGCGACGACTTACTTATATAATAATCTATCATTTCTTTGAAGTCTATTCTTGAATTCTCTGAATGCTTAAAAAACTCATCCAACATATGCCATAAGCAAAGATGATTTATATGAATAAAACGTTATCTTTTTCAGAATTAGGATTATGAACGTTTCAACGTCACCTACCCAAGTATGACGGTTCGTTTTCGTTTTCTTGGTTATAGACTATAAGCCCATGAAAAAAATTAACCTGTGAAATAAACCAACGTGAATAACGCTTAGAAGGCTGTTACTATATCATACAATAGCTCTGAGTGCTGTGCCGTCATTTCTGAGTACAGGTATAGGAGTAAATAATTTTTTGAATACTATTATTTTTATTTGTTATTTGTACCTTGTAACTTACAACAGTTATAACTCGGTAATTCCTGAAATGTAGATAATTGCTGTAAGATCATAAATTTATGTACGCCAACTTTGTTTGATAAAATGTTCTTAAATATTACCGTTGTACCCTATAGCTGTCTTTTTATAAATGGTACCAAATGAAAATATTAGGATAAAAAAATAATTATATAAGCACTCAGAGTTATTTCATGAAAAACAGCCTTCTAAGCTTTATTCACGATGGTTTATTTGACTGGTTATTTTTGTCCATGGGCTTGTAGTCTTTATGAGGGTATGAAAAATTCGTGTCACACGTTCAACTTCTAACTTCACTACCTAAACTAATTTACTTATTACGAGTTTCCCATTGAAGTGCCGGGTATTAGAAGGTTACACAATATGTACTTGTTACTACAAACGTATATGTATTCGTACGTAGATACATACGCACCTTCATTAGCCTACGTCTACGAACAAATTGAGTTTGCCAACTTAGATTACTCCCCGCGGGATTTTGTAAATATATTTCACGAATGTAAATTTTAAGGATAAGCTTGTTCGTTAGCGTTACGTAGGATGTGACATGGAATTTGTAAAATATTTTTTTCCACATGATGTACAAATTTATAATATTAATTAAGCTGACGTAAGACAATCCATGTGCTACTAGACTTATTACAATATCAGGGAACTTAAAATATCTCAAAAGTGATTTATTGTTTCTGTTATAGCAATTTATGTATACATTCATTTTATGATGTAATATATAAAAATCATTATTTAGTCCGTCTACTGCCTCAATAATTTTGATATCCTCTTATTACATTAATGTTTTTTGGTCAAAAGGGTCTTGTTTTCGAGGACTTGTTATTATTTAGAAATAATAAATAGTTTCCTCAAAATTGATTTTTAGTAGATGTAAGTAATGTATGTTCATGGGTGTTTATGAAATTTTGACTTCAAAAACCAATAAGATGGACGAGCTTTATATTTCCCCGATATTCACAATCACAAGATCAGAATTATTCATATGAATAGAAAATATTCGTATAGTGCGTTATTCTGTCATATTTCTTAGATTCAAGTAAATAAATATGGGAACATAATATCCTGTAATGCTTTCATAAATAAAGAAACGGTAGGTAAATACGTTACAAAGGTAAATCTATTCAGATTGAAATCGAAAGACGGAATTTAAGATGAGTTCTTATGAAATTGTTTCGTTTGCTCAGTCGAACTTCTATAATAAAATAAGACGAAAATACCAAATATAACGAAGCCTTGCATTTTCTTTTTTATTCAGTAAGTTTAAATAACGTTATATAATAGATTTATTATATTTTAAATCCACTTTAGTCCTTTATTTACAGCTATTACTAGCTTACAGTTAACAAATTTATTATAAGTGTATACCAAGAATGTTATAATGTATAATATATACGGCACCATCTATTCGATGCTTGTAATTTGGTTCCTTTTTTTGCGCTGAGAAATGTTTTTACACCTGTTTACCACGACCTGAATGGGTCAAGAGTGTGGAACTCGGCGAGGGAGGGGACCTTGCAATACCCAGTAAAACCATCAGAGGTTCAGCTTGCACATTCTTCCCTTGTGCCCCAGATGAGTCCGACTAAGGATTCATGGAGGTGGGAGCAGGTGCGCAAACAAGCGCCGCCTAGTATCCCGGCTCCTTCGGCGGTGAGAAGGAGCATCTATTGCATTCTTAATCTCTCGCTCGCGGGCCTCCTTTAGCGAGAATACAGTCTCGCAGAAGAAGGCCAGTTCCGCCCAACATCTCTCACTTGAGAGCATCGTCAATGTGATTTTGACATAATTAACGAACGAACACATACTTATTGGTCTCGGTTTAAGAAAATACAATTAAATGTATTTTTCTTTAATTATAAATTGAAACCCATTCTATTTCGCGAGTTGCAAAAAATTCCAGCAAAATAGAAAAAGATGTCAAAAAAATCGTCGATTGGAAGGCTTATTATAGACATAAGTACAAAAACTTTTTTGTGTTTTTTAAATAATCCTCCGCTAGTACATAAAGTGTTGGTTAATGATGAGATATTTCCTATTATTAGTGATATATCCATAGTATGTGCTACACAGAAGAAAGATAAAGATTGCTTGCCATTTAACGTATATAATATTTATATCACAAGCAAGCTGATACTTTTCAAATCCTTAAAACCATTAGTCAAACTCATAAAACCGTGCATAAAATATCACCATTCATTTTAAATGAGGAAAAAAGGTAAATAAGCTGTATTTATAAAGCAAATGCTAATTTCATATTTTCGAAACAATATTAGCTCATTTAATTTAATACCTTTGATATTAATATCTGATAGACGATCGACTTGAATCGTCTTATTTATTTAAACCTTGTTGGGTTTCTTAATGTTTAAATCGTTCTCGTTCTTTAGAAAAGCATCCGTTTGCGAATATTAGTCATCTTACACAGAAAATATCTGCGTTCAACGATCGACACAAAGTTTAAATTCGATCTTATTTTCCTAACGGTTATTTTTGGCATTGTGTATACAAGCGATATTTGAGCAAATATTACACCAGATGTGTATTTCAGAAGGATTTTGGTTCCTTGTAAAAGGAGTGGAGTACGGTCCGCAGGCTAACCTTTTGACATAATGTTTATCTTGACAGTGATGTTATTTGCTAAAATAATATTATTTTAACGACAAATCAAATTATTTATTTATTCAGAAACTTTACCAAATTAGTATTCAGGCTATAGAATCTTTTCCATCACCTAACACTTATGATTCTAGAAAAATTGTGGAAAACATCTATAAGTCACTCGTCATTAACTAAACATGAAATGATTAAAAATGAAATAAATATATTTATAGAAAGTATTGATGATGAGTACCTCAAGTTAGGGAATATTCATTTTAAAGCAAATATTGTCGCGTTTTTGACCAATCGAGGTAAAACAGGGATGATTTAAGTATCGAGTGGATCAAGCGATCGAGTGGTGAGGAATGAGCTGTGGTCAACGTTATCTACGTATGGGGGTGAGCGATAATCTGATTCAAGCATTGAAGTTTCTCTATGAGAGTTCTAATGATTGTGCCAGAATAAACGGGGCGTACACAGAGTGGCTTCCTGTCGATAGGGGTGTTCGACTAGGATGTGTTGCGTCACCAAGGCTATTCAACCTATTCATGGATAACTGTTTGACCAATTTAAAAGAAATTATCTATTGGTTATGAATGAATGAATTACTCATCAAATGTTTACTCTAATGAAACAATGATGAATAACAATATTTTGATATATGGGGAACAAGCGGAAGAGGTGAAAGAATATGTATACTTGGGGTCAAAATTTACAAAAGATGGAACATGTGAAAGTGATATTGAAAGGAGAGTGAATGCAGGGAATATGGTAAATGGCGCCTTTATGAATAGCCAAATGGTGTCTCAAAGAGCCAGCCTGGCTGTGCATGCAGGAGTTGGAGTATTGGTGGCAACACTTATGTCAAGAGTGAATGCGAAAGTTGGAAGGGGAAGGCCAAGGTGAACGTTCCTGGATTAAATCCAGGACATTTTAAATAAGGGCCATTGTAAAGTATACATTAAACCGACGAACTTGTATGAAAGGTTTAATGAAAATGAAAGAAGCGAAGGAGATATGCAAGGATCGTGGCAAGTGGAAGGATGTTGTCTCTGCCTACCCCTATGGGAATGAGGCGTGATGCTATGTATGTTTATTCTACATTGAGGATCAAGTAATACTTACATCATCTGCTAATGAGCTACAGGAGATGGTAAATATTATGAATGAAGCTTTGAAAAGGAAAGGAATGAAAGTGAATGTAAACAAAATGAAAGTTATGCTTTTAGAAAGAGATGAATTTATGATGAATGGCAATATTTTAATAGATGGGACACAAGTGGAAGAGTTGAAAGTTTTTATATACTTGGGATCTAATTTACAAAAGATGAAACATGTGAAAGTGATAATGAAAGGAGAGTGAATGCGGGGAATATGGTAAATGGTGTTCTGCACGTCTTTATAAATAGCCAAATGGTGTCTCAAATGGCCACACTGGCAGTGCATGCAAGAGTGTTGGTATCAACACTTATGTATGGTAGTAAAAGTTGGGTATGGCAGGAGACTCACATAAGTAAAATGCATTAGAGGTGAGAGCGTTGAGAAATGTGAGTGGATTGAAACTGAGTATCAAAGTAAGAAATAGTGTAATAAGAGAACGTTGTGGTATAAAAGAAGAACTAGTGACTTAAGTTGAGAAAGGTATGCTTAGATGGTTTAGGCACGTAGAGAGAATGAATAAAAGGAGACTGACAAAAAGGATTTATGAGTCAAGAGTGAATGCGAAAATTGGAAGGGGAAGTCCAATGCAGGACATTTTAAATAAGGGCCAGATCAAGAGTACTCTAAACCGACAAACTTGTATGGAAGGTTTAATGAAAATGAAAGAAGCGAAGGAGATTTGCAAGGATCATGGCAAGTGGAAGGACGTAGTCTCTGCCTACCCCTGTGGGAATGAGGCGTGATGCTATCTATGTATTTAAGTTTTAGTATTAGACTAAATCATTGATAAATTTGATTGTAGAGAAAATTACATTGTATACCTAAGGAAATACTCCAGAGATACGAGTAATAATATTCTCATAGTATTATATCACTTAGTTTTTATACAATAACAACAACTACAACTCTAAATTAAAAGACAACATCCACCAGTTTTCAAGTGATAATAATTACAACCTAATTATGACTGCTATTTACATTGTGCTAATGGAAACGCCGACATCCAGATCCTAATGGTTTCCCTTCTATTCTGTTATGATATTACATTTTGGTATGCCGTCCTTAATTTTAAGGGCACGATAATATAAACCATTACGCAAAATACAGATCGTAGTTCTGTTCACGGTTAATATTGTATTAATTAAAATAATGGATGTGCTGAAGGGTCTTATTTTTATGAGATGTGGGGTTAATTTTGGTTAAATAAGGTCTGTATAACCTATAATTAAGTCCAAAGACATATGCCTCTTGTTTGGCCTAGACAAGGGGTATAAGAATATCTTTGAACGATATTTGGTTTATAAGTAGCAGATATGAAATGTAGAATTGAGACTCAATTTTGCTGGCATGAAAGGTTATATGTCATCATTATCATTGTCTGATGATCCAGAGATCCTCTGTTAGACATTGGTCTCTTCCAATGCTTTATACAGAGTGCGATTTTGAATCGATTCGTTATAAGAATTCCACATCAAAATATTCTTTATTCGAGTATGCTCAAAAAGCACTTTTGCATCGTCAGTAGTCTGTCCGTAACACTTAACACATCTACCACCAAATTGGAAAGTTGATTCCACTGAGAAGAAATTGGCAAGAAACTCAACGGTTACTCCTTTTAATTTAGTTTTTGTAGATTAGAACGTGTTTAGCTTTCATGTGCAACTGGAATCAAGTCTACACATCTCTGTCGCTTAAATCCACTTAAATCTATGTGTGGGCAAATTTAAAACTGAATGCGGTATCTTATTAAAATTGCGTATGCTCTACCCGAAATGAAATCTGAACTTTCTTCACTCTAAAATATGTCAGTATATGTATGTATTTATTTCTGGTGTTAAAATTGTGTGTTTTGTTCTTTTTGATGAATAAATGAATATTATTACGGATATATCAAATGTTATTCAATATATATTGCCACGCTAATGTGAAAAGACATCCTTATGCCCCTTGTTTGGCATAGACAAGAGGTATAAGACTGTCTTCGAACGAAATTTGGTTTATCAGTAGCAGATAGGAAATGTAGAATTGAGACTCAATGGAAATGCAAAGATCGTGGCAAGTGGAAGGACGTGGTCTCTGCCTACCCATATGGGAATGAGGCGTGATGCTATGTATGTATCTATGTACTGTGAAAATTGATGTTTCTTTGAATTTATCTCTTAAGGAAACGCGAAATCTCAATTCTTATATGGCACGTATTACTCTTTTTTGTAATATAAAGACAGTTTAAATGTCTGCCGCCTTACCCCATAACAGTATGCCGTAAGACATAATGCTCTGACAATAAGCGAAATACACAACTTTCTTAACAGCCAATGCAGTTGAACAAAGTTTGCTTGCCAGAGTCTTAATATGGGCACCCCACCGAAGCCCAGAGTCTAAGGTTATTCCTAAGAAAACTGCAAACTTATTTTCTTTAGTGGACTATCATCTATTTGGACATTTTACAGGCTTCTTTTGCCTTTGACAAAGTGAATTCAACACACTTAGTTTTTGCCAAGTTTAATATTAAATTATTAACAGAAAACTAACGTGAGCCATGAGACAGAGTACTATTTAAATCGTCATAATTTTGTAGGAGGTATCGTCAGCAAATGGGACTGTATGACACTTGTCTATCACATGGTATGATAAATTTATATGTCGGGGTACAGTAGTCTGTGGAACGCTGGCGCCATCTATCTATCGGCGTGGGACAGAGTCAAATGTCGTGAGCCAGCGGCGGGCTCGCTAGTTCTCGAGTGGCGGTCCGCCAGAGCGTTCGACCATTGAAACCGTCACGTTCCTAGCTATTATTATTAATGAGTTTGTGTAAATTGTTATCGGGAACATTATGTGATTGAAGATCTGAGTTAATTAATAAAGCGTTTCATTGCAACAACATTATCCACCAAAGCCAGTTGTTGCCACAGTTTGGTGATCGAATAATGGATGCCACTAATGACGATGTCGGCGGAGAACCCTACGCCCCTATGCTTTATGCTCCTTCTCTCTTGTTCTCCGACATATACATATTTAGAATAAAATTAACCTGCAAACGTAAATACTATTCCCCTGATAAATTGCCTTCATAATTGCAACGGGGGAGCTGTTAGCGTGTCAGCTGATTAAAATGTTTTGTCAGCCTTTTCCTACTCCTAACTCTTGGAAGAAGCGTTATGCTGCTACTTCTCGTCATTTTAATTATGTTATTAGACTGACAAAACCCAGCGTCTGTAGAGATACTATCAAAGACTGGCTTTATGGGCAACACCGTACATAGCTAACTGTGTGCGGTCGTAATTCCAATGCCTGGCTTCGCTGGGCTATATCGGGCACCTAAGTTATATGACGGAACTCATTCATTTCCAACTCCTCCAAATAACCCTGGTTTGATCTGTGAAAAGTTCTTAATCTTCTGTATTGCATTACTTTGCTATTCAGTGGATAATTCAATTCAAGTTGGTTTTTGGAAAGTATTCGTATTTCCCAGAGCTTTTGCGAATTCTAAAAATGTTCTCGGCACTGACGTAGTACGTAGTAAAATTGTATACGTTTCGAAATGGCTTTGGTAGACTGAAGCTTTCAAAGTATTTTAATCTTCAGAAGACATCCCTGTTGAACATTTATGAGATTTACTTTTAGAAATAGAGTAAAAGGTATATAATCATGTTGATTGCGATTCGATAGAACGTTGAATAGATAATATAAAATCATTTATTTAAAACGAATAAATAAGTATATTGATATAATTCTATATAAATTAACATACATTTTTAATATTTTAGTTGACGTGATTGGTTGGATATTTCAGATTGGTCAGCTTGATATTTACGTGGCCAGTACAAAAAATATAATTGTAGCTTCCAATTATCCCCATTTTAGTAATTAGTTAAGCACATGGCAGTGATCTCACCTGATAATAAGTGGTCATAAAGACTACTTCATGGAATTTACGCTTTAAGGACTTCTACACAAAACCGCATTTTTAGTCGACGGTACATTTTTGTTACATAAGTAACCACGGTCAAATCTTCCTACAAGACTACATATTAGAAAATGTAACTTCTTAAATTTGCTTTTTTTGAGAACGGAAGCACAATGAGTACTAGGACTATTATTCCTAAGAATGGCTACTACTATATACTGTATAAAAACGTATAAGATGTTATTTTATTTACAAATGTTACCTCTTATAAGGTAAGCGTAATATTATTTAAGACCTTTTAATTTCAATGCTGTTTCTATAATTAAGGTAATCTTTTTGGCTGCTAATAAACAAAATGTAATAAACGCTATGAGTGGAATCACATGGAACGTGTCTGTTGGTATATTGGTTTTCAATAAAACTGACTTCGGCTGGAAAAAAAAGAAGGTAGCTTAATGTAATATATATTAAAATTGACGCCAAGGTAGCGTAAAAGATAAGCAGATATGAACCAAACCAAATATTTCACCTGTGCGGGTTAAATGGAATTCCACATCGCTGATTTCGAATTATTTGTGGATCTATAACGTAACATATCGTATTGTCGAACATGAAATCGAAGTTATATTCATTGAATACTCATTATTGAGAACAATAAAGATTTTTAGGGATCAAATATAAATAGAAACTTTTAGAATTCTAAATAAGCACTGAATGAAAAAACTTTAAACCGCACCATTTCAATCAACATAAAGTCAGCTTTCTGCTTTATTTTTCCAAGTGGTATTCGCTCGAAATTACTGCTCAGAAAATCCTGAGAGTAGTACTGAGATTCGCGACAATGTATGTGTTTTTCAAGATAACAACAGCGTCGACTGAAAATATTTCGAGTATTTCTAAAAGAGCTCTCGGTATGCTTATATTAAACAATATAAGTACGAGTCTTTGTATGAACATGATAATTTATTTCTTCGGCTTGAATGTGTTTATTCAAGAGATACACAGAGCTGTCTGATTGTCTGCTGAGTTTGTATAAGAAATATTTTGCAAATGTGGTATTTATGTACTTTAACTTATTGCTTTATATCCCCATTATTGGTCATATTACAATATTGTATATAAGTTTTTACAATCGTAGTTTACACGTAAAATAAAAAAAAAGTGTGTGTACCTATGTACACGCCTTAGAAGTTATATTTCTTTGTCGTAAAAAGATAAAAATCTTTTTAAACAATAATATGTATAAACTTTGTCTCGGAACTTTTAAATTAACAGGCATTATCATTGGATAGCACAACTTTTACCGCGTTTATTTAATGCCTTATTGAAATACATGCTTGATTGCATAAAAAATTGCAAAATAATATAAAAGCAACAGTTAGTATCTTCGAAATTTTAAGCAGAAATCCACGACGTAGTTTTTGTTGCTTGTCAAATCAAATACATCCATCATTCGTTCACCCAATGCAAGGCAAAGGCCAAAGATCAGAAAATAATAAATGTAAACTAAACTTTCATTGGATATAAATAGTTAATAATCTGTTTTATATAGTTAAGCCTGAAAGTTATAATTTTGATAAAAATGTCACGTTTGTATTTTCATTGTCACTATATATCTAACAGCTAATATAGTAAAATATTTAAAGTTATTAAAGAAACTAAAATGTTAGTTTTTTCAATAAGTAAGTAAGTAAAGTAAGTAAGTAGCAGCCCTTTAACGTCCCACTGCTGGGCACAGGCCTCCTCACTCCAAGGAGCGAGGGTTTTTAGAGCATAGACCCACCACGCTGCTCCACTGCGGATTGGCAGGCATAGTACACAACAAGTGTACTCTCTATTCCTTCACTCTCATAGTCCGATGTGACGGGAATCCGACACGACCGGAGAGAGATCAGGCGCAGGACCGACGGCTTAACGTGCTCTCCGAGGCACGGGGGTGGATCACACCGCCAACTTCCCAACTTCGGGCAAATATTGAGAAAATCTTAATAGAAAACTCAATATTGATTTTTGAATTGGCCCGACCCGGGACTCGAACCCAGGACCTCATGTCTGTAGTCGAACATGCTAACCACTAGACCAATGAGGCAGTTGTATAAAACAGTAAGTGTGTGTACCTATGTACACGCCTTAGTCAATAAGTATAAAATATTAAAAAACTAAAATGTTGATTATAGTTAACTTCAGGGTGTCGGTTTTTTGTGACGGTGTGCGAGCGCATCGTAAAAAATTACGCGCATCATTTTTTCCTAACTCGCCAAAACAAGTATAACTTCAAATATTGTAGTAGATTTTAAAACGATACCATTTTTTAAACTGTATATTGTTTACATGCTAATAATTTAATCTAAATGTTTTCGTAAATCTGCTAAATCGAGCGAATCTCCGAAACCTTTAGCTAATTTAAAACATTATTACGGGTACGTAAGACATACTTTAAGAAAAAATATTAACTTAGTTTTAAATTCTTAATTATTTTTATTAGGAATTGTTTCATACCAAGTCATTGGTTGATGATTTATAATAGGTGTTTCTTATATTTTTTTTAAATAATAAAGGTAAAAAATATGTTGCTTATATATGTGTGAAATAAAAGTTGCGTTATGGATTTTTATTTCTCCCAAATTTGTTATAATCAGCACAATATAAGCATTATGAATATTAATCAAATTATGATAAACTTTATTCCAGAAAATTGTGAAGAAATTAAAGTTGGTAATTCATTCACAACCTTCCCAGAAAGCAAATCTTAAACGTATAATAAGATTTAATAATCAGAAATTTAAAATCTATCCATCGCACAGGTAATGACATGAATATTTATATGTTCGTTATCAAACTGAATTTAACGTAGTTTTGTGTTCGGATGAAATAAAATGGTAAAGTTAGTATTTTATTTGAACGGTAAAACTTTTTTAACTACACATTTCTTTCCGGTTTTATTTGCTGAAGCTGTGAACAGTAAAAAATTGCCTAACCATTGTTTGTAAATTGGAGAATTTCACTCACGGTTATAACACTCGCTGAGTTTTTCATATTGTTTTCAAAACGCTCAAGTTTCAACAATAACAACCAGTCAATTGGCCTAATTGAAACGGTTTTATTTTGTTTTCACGTTTAAAATACCCTTGTGTTTTATTTCGTTGTTGGAACAAATTTTTAGCACAGGATAAGTTGAATTAGTCATGTATCTATTTCAGAATGTATGTTTATAAAAGTGCTTTAACAATATAAGTATCATAAAATAATTTAATATTTGCAGGAACTCACATCCTAAGATTCTCGCAATTGAAAAGTATATTCTTTTTAGATCAAATATATAAAATTCAACATTCACCATCCAACATTAAAATGTGAAGATGAGCCAAGTATCTTGTCGAAAATAATGGAATCAGAAAAGGACCAAGATGTTTTCTAGATAAATCAAGTGGATTTAATTATTTTCCTTTAGCATTTTTTTTACTAAGAGTTTGCAAAGAACTTTAGTAAAGCGATGATAACGACGATGAACAATTTTTGCAAATTGAGACCATGACAGCTTGGAAGCTTTAAAAATGCACATTGTCAAGATTTTAACTAGTAGGCTAGCTTGTTTACTAATAGTTAGGTATTTTATAAAAAAAGGTTTTTTCGTTAACTTATTTATTCATTTATACATTTGATTGCACTTTAAAATAATGCATTTTAATAAACTTAACTAAATAGAGAAAGGAAGTACAACAGGGGGTCTTATCGCTTAATAGCGATTTCTTCAAGGCAATTTTGAGCTAAAAAAGCTGTAACTATCGAAGAAAGAAGGTAGGCTATAACATAAACATAGACACAAATAACTACATCTTAATACATAAACTTACATAATAAAAATAAATAAATAAATAAATAAAAAGAACTTTATTTACTAAACATGCAAAACAATAATGTAAATACCTTAAAGTAAGTAATACCTATTTGAACTAAAATTAAAATGTAATATTAGAGTAACACACAGAAAGTATTTAAAGTATTAATACGTGGATATATACATATAATTTTAGCATTTGAACTTATAAAAAGTTTGGAGTCTTCTTTTAAGGGTTACAGTACCCCTGTGGCAGAAGACTCTTCCTTAACAATAACAAAACAATTGAAGAAATAAACAAAGACAATAGAGAAAATGTCATAATGAAGAACTTAACACAAAAAACTTATGCATTATATAATTATTTCTTATTTTATGACATCTATATCAACTATTACAATGTTGAAAAAGTCTTCTCTTGTGACCATGGTCTAATTAACTGAATCGAAATATCGACAAATAAAAATATCTATGAAGAAAAAGCAACTTCCAACCAAATCCGCAAATGATACGAAATGTATATATCAATGGTGCATTACCAGAGAATATTTAACAATGTGATGTCCAGTTTAACAGTAAAGTGATAGCATGTGATACTATTTGATGAATCCTCTTCCCTTGACCTGTTAAGCACCAGAGGTAATATAAATTCTTCGAATTTTGGCAACTAATCTCCCCTATTCAAGTGAGTAATGTAAACGGTGACCTAAAATTTTGCTCCTTTGTCCGATACCTTGATCCCTCTTTGTCACGTATATTATTTGCGTTCCAAAGAGAAATATCACATCTACACTATACAATATGATACTGAAATATACATTTTAAATAAAATTAGAGAGCATAATACACTATTATCTCTCATTTGACAACTTAATCCTACTATTAATATTTATTGATATGTTATTTAGCCAGCGAAAAACCTGGTCGGCTTTGTTAGTCTATTAAAATTATCGTCTATTTAAACTATGTATGTATGTTTGTTTCGTTTTCATACAATAACTTCCAGTAGTTATTGATTACAAAAAAATTTCAATCACTGAGCGACAAAGGCCTTTATTACTTTCTCAAAAAAATAGGGATTCCTAATAAAAATGCATTTATGTAACCCAAGGTGTGAAAAAAATTTTGTCATATAAAATCTGTCATCGCGTCGTCGTTGTCGTCGTCGTCACTTCAACCGATGGACATCCACTGCTGGACATAGGTCTCACGTAATGATGTCCACAAGGCCCGATTTTGCACGGCCTGGCTCCAGCGGCTACCGGCGACCCTCTTTATGTCGTCGGTCCACCTTGTGGGGGGTCCTTCGGGCCCCAACCACCATCGGTCCCTCGGACTATGTGGCCCGCCCATTGCCACTTCAGGTTGGTGCTTCGTAGGGCTATGTTGGTGACTTTGGTTCTGCTACGGATCTCCCCATTTCTAATTTGATCGCGTGGAGAAACTCCAAGCATAGCCCTCTGCATCACACGCTGAGTGACTCTGAGCTTTCGTACGAGACCCATAGTCAGCGACCACGTTTAGGAGCCCGTAGGTCATCACTGGAAACACGCACTGTTCGATGAGCTTTGTCTTCAGACACTGAGGGATATTGGACGAAAAGATCTGCCGTAATTACCCGAACGCTGCCCAACCGAGTTGGATTCGGCGGTTAACCACTATGTCGAAATTGGATCTACCTAGCTGGACTATGTGTCCCAGGTATGTGTCTTCGCGTGCGCTGGGGAAACTATAGATGATAGAACAAAATGTTCTACAGTATTATTATCAAAGAGCTTCTAATGGAATTCGAAATAGGGAAACTTTTTTTAAATTTTGAGTTCAGATACATTTAAACCTCTTTTTTGTTTTGGACTTTAAAACCACTAATTATTCTTGACGTGAGTGAATTAAAGACATTTTAGAGATTGAAAAATAATTTGCAAGCTCGAACGGCGCGGTTTATGTACGCTTCAACTACTTTCATTCATATAAAAGCTCTTATGAAGCAATGAAAATGAAAACTGTTTTTCTTTCGCTGTGTTCGTCATTTGAAAAATCTGTACAGTTTCCCTTTATAACGATGATATAAACATGTATCAAATGCTCGCAAACCGGTAATTTTGTTTTATATGCAAACAATTATAACATGTTTTAAAAATACACTATGGTTGGATTTCAATTTACAAATAAATATATCACTGGTGACTGTCTCATTGGTCTAGTGATTTGGCTGAAGTTATGAGGTCCTGGGTTCGAATCCCGAGTCGGGCGATTTCAAAAATCGATATTGAGTTTTATATTAAGATTTTCTCGATATTTGCAAGTTCGTGGCGTGCCCCACCACGCCGTACCTCGGAGAGCACGTTAAGCTATCAGTTTAAGCGCCTGATGTCTCTCCGGTCGTGTCGAATTCCTCTCACATCTAACTATGAGAGTGAAGGACTAGAGAGTGCACTTGTCTGCTTTCCCGGAGTGGAGCAGCCAAAAACCCACTGTCCTACGAATGAGCATGCTTGTGCCCAGCAGTGGGACTTTAATGGACTGCTACTTACCTCATCTTTATATCACTTGTAAGTATTAATATTAGTATTATTATTGTTTAATTAATAAGTACTGCTACAGAAGTATATAGAGAGTCTATAATCTCTAAGAAACTCATAAATATCTAATGCCGAAACGTTGTTACCCTAATTAGTATATGATTTATTCCTTCCGAGTCTTAAGCTCTCACAAACAGACATGAATGGTTCTTGTATAAGTATTTATGTCATCCTATGTTAATTACCTGGGCTTTCTTATATGAATTTAAACGTTATTTGAGGGGTTCAGATGTGAAACCTAACACAAGAATACCAAAGCAGGCATATTTACTCTCGTATTTACAATATTAGAAAGATATGAGATATTGTACCTATCGAAGATCATACGCGTTCATTGTTTCTGACAGCTGACAACATGGCGTAGAGTGCGTATCAGTTTGTCGAAAAGCTTTTAGTTGGGACATCGATATCATTGTGATAAATTATTATATTTGGCAAGGCTACACAATTTTGTCAGGGCTTTGTAATATTTTGTTAATTTTACCATAGTATTTTTTAAATAATCATAAATTTTTATATTTTGTGAAATTATATTTTTATTATAGGATAAGAATAGGGCATACAACCGGTAGACTTCTTTCTTTTCCTTGCCGTGTCATGGCTTTATTTTACTATATTTGTCTAAATTATGGCTTGAAATGAAATACACGCGAACTTTATATTTATTCAATTTTACTTTGTGTATCAAAACCATATGTTTATTACAGTAGTAAATTTATCATTCTCATTACCTAATCTTCTTCTTCCAAATTAATTTTTCTTTCTTTAAATTTTTTATTTAAAATTTTACTATTTATGTTTTGAATCTAATAGAGTTATCCCTTAGATTGTACGTCCACGTTTATTATTGGAACCCGTAATTTGCCCATGCCTTTAAACAGAAATAACTGACGCATATTCCGCCCCGCACGGATGTTTTTGCATCGATTGCCCCGCGGATGGAATGACGTTAAAGTGGCTCTACAATGTTATCTTTTGTTTATTAAATTTAGACTCTGGTTTATCGTCTCGTTGCGCTAAACTTTGAGACAGTGAATAAAGTCCACCTTGTATTTGTAGGCCCATATCTTAAAAATTAAAACTTACCTCAAGAGTTTGCATTGTTATTCATATAACTTATATAATCAAAAACACAAATAATCACTAACAAACACTCACAGTTTATAAAATAACACAAAAAAATTAACGATTTTCGACGCGACACATGCACCGTTAGTAACGGTCACTTTGTATCTAATTCAAATCTATTATCGATTTCATAGTCGTCTATGTCAACCGGTAGTTGATATTGGCAATGTAAAGTGTATTATTATATTTAAGATTTTTTATATTATATTTAGTCGATACATATAAATGTTTTAGTCATTAATATTGTAACTGTCAACATTGAAATGTGCAATTGGAAAATTTATTACCAGTGTTAACACTCTTGTTACCTTTGGCCCGATTAGTTTAAGACGCAACCCTAGAGAAACAAACATTTTAAATTGTGTACCAATTTATATCACAATTTGTAAATTATTTGGTCAAGTGCCAAGGGTATTTTGATATAACTCGGCGTCAATTAATGCAAAAATTATGTGATTGAATTCTAACGAACTATCTATAACATTTATAGGCAGTTTTATTAAGGAAAATATTGTGAACACAGAGATATAAGCGTAAGCTATTTTAACAATACAAAATGTAATAGGCAGAAGTTATTCTTTCGACAAAGAATTATATAAAAAAAACTACTAGACTTGTAAAATGTACTTAAATATATAGTGATCATATTCTAGTTGAATATTGCATTTATGAGTTCTAAAAGAATCCTTATAATTGAACTGGCTGTAGAGATAGCGTTGTAGAGGATAGTAAAACGAATAATAGCTCGGAAGATAACGATTGAACTTTAATTTAAAGGAAAGTAATACGATCCAATCTATATAAAGACGTACTAGAGAAGCCATCGTTTGCAAAAGAACGTCTTTACTAGAGTATTTCTTTTGAATTTGTTAATATCTGAAGCATACGAATGAGCCTCATTTTTTAAATGTGAACTATAATATCCTTTCAATACTTGGTAACTTTTTCAAATAATGAATATTCGTATAGGTTAATAAATATTTGTATATTATGCTATTCACACTTTCTTAAAGCCATATAATGACAAGTTAATTTCCTGTTTGGTCCAGTGGTTGGCATTTTCGACTACAGACATGAGGTTCTGGGTTCGAGCCCCGGGTCGGGCCAATTCAAATAATCAATATTGAGTTTTCTATTAAGATTTTCTCAATATTTGCCCGAAGTTGGGAAGTTGGCCGTGTGATCCACCCGTGACCGTGACCGTCTCACTGGTGATTAGCGTGTTCGGCTGCAGATATGAGGTGCTAGGTTCGAATCCCGGGTCGGGAGAATTAAAAAATCGATATTGAGTTTTCTATTCAGATTTTCTCGATATTTGGAAGTTCGTGGCGTGTTCCACCACGCCGTGCCTCAGAGAGCACGTTAAGCCGTCGGTCCTGCGCCTGATCTCTCTCCGGTAGTGTCGGACTTCCGTCACATCGGACAATGAGAGTGAAGAAATAGAGAGTGCACTTGTGTATGCCTGCCAATCCGCAGTGGAGCAGCGTGGTGGGTCTATGCTCTATAATGCCTCTCTCATGCGAGAGAGGAGGCCTGTGCTCAGCAGTGGGACGTTAATGGACTGCTACTTACCTTTTTTGACAAGTAAATTAATACACATTATATTTGACATGAATGTTATGTTTATAAATTATATAATTAACAATCATCAGTGTCTACCATTACCGATATAATTACGATTATTTGTAGTATTCTCACATAATCAATTTGTTTTTGTCATATTTTAACCATGTTTTAATTTTATAAAGTAGTATGTTTGCTTAATAATTAACAAGAGCAATACATTTTATTATCATTTATCTAGATTTCACCTCAACAAAAGCATATAGTTCTAGTATGTCACTTACATAATTGATTCAAATGGTTCCTTCTGAAAATGGTTTCCACATTCATCCACAGTTCTTGATTGTATCTGGCTCATAATCAATAACAATCCAATTTGTAAAATAACGTAATAATTTATTTTGGCCATTGTTAAAAGTCAATACATCGTTATGTTAAGGGCGACAATATTCTTTATTAAGATAAATTATGTCAATGACTTCAACACAGTTGTTCTTGCATCGTAAATATTAAATTAATGACAGTGAACGGATACAACGATAACTTTACTTGATCAGATTTAATAAAGCGTAACTTACGAAGGGTGTGCTTAATTATTTTACTAATTTTGAGCTTACTCAAATTTTCATTATATTATATTGTATATTTTACTTAGTGTAAGAAACATCTTATCGTACCTTTAGAAAAATAGAAAAACTAATCAATTTATTAGTATTATATTGTAACCGTGATTAATTAAAGGATGTAGTATCATAATTTC
Organism: Elymnias hypermnestra; assembly: GCA_015832385.1. NCBI lineage: Eukaryota > Metazoa > Arthropoda > Insecta > Lepidoptera > Nymphalidae > Elymnias > Elymnias hypermnestra. The sequence continues at coordinate 5,191,706 of JACTOM010000824.1, forward strand.
TTGTGACTATATACGCTGTGTGTTCAAAAAGTATCGCGAATTTTGTGTTTTTTCAAAAATTATTTATTTATTAATCAATATCTATTTTGTCCCCTTCAAAGTAATCCCCCATGAGATATTATACACTTGTGCCAACGGTTTTTCCAATCTTCGAAGCACTTCAAAAAATCATTTTTTTTTATCTTGTTCAGCTCCTCCTTCGATGCCGTCTTTATCTCGTCAAGAGAAGAGTAACGTCGTCCTTTCATGGGCCTCTTCAGTTTAGGGAACAAGAAAAAGTCACAGGGGGCCAGATCTGGGGAATACGGTGGCTGCGGCATCATTAGTGTGTTGTTTTTGGCCAAAAAGTCGCGCACAAGCAACGATGTGTGAGCAGGGGCGTTATCGTGGTGCAAAAGCCAATTTTTGTTCTTCCACAAATCCGGGCGTTTCTGGCGGATTGCTTCGCGCAAATTGCGCATAACTTGCAGGTAATATTCCTTATTGACTGTTCTTCCCTGTGGCAAGAACTCATGATGCACCACGCCCCTGCAATCAAAGAAAACTGTCAGCAAAACTTTCACATTCGATCGAACTTGGCGCGCTTTTTTCGGTCTTGGTTCGTGCGGCAGCTTCCATTGAGATGATTGAGCTTTGGTTTCCACGTCATAACCATAAACCCACGATTCGGCACCAGTTATGACCCTCTGGAGCAAATTTGGGTCGTCGCGGACAGAGTTTAACATCTCATTAGCAATGTTCATGCGATGCTGTTTTTGGTCACAATTGAGCAATTTTGGTACGAATTTCGCGGCGACCCGTCTCATGCCCAAATCATTGATAAAAATCGAATGGCACGAGCCAATCGATATGTTTAGGTCCTCAGCAACTTCTCTAACGGTGATTCGACGATTGGCCAATACCATTTTCTCCACTTCATTAATTTTTTCGTCTGTTGTTGAAGTGCTCGGGCGTCCGGCACGCTCTTCGTCGTTCACATCTTCTCGGCCTTCTGAGAACATTTTGTACCACCGATAAACGTTGCTTCGGTCCAAGGTAGCTTCTCCGTATGCCACAGTCAACATTCGGAATGCATCCGCGCACTTAATTTCGTTTTTCACACAAAATTTGATACAGGTTCTTTGATCCATTTTTTTGAATAGGTAAAAATCGAAGACGATCCAAAACACGTGCAAGCAAAGCAGCTGTCAACAATTAAATGAACATTCAAAATGGCCGAGCTTGTCGGCATAAGTGAGAGACATGAGTACCAACATAACGCCACAAAAAA